>JALPQI010023235.1:0-28980 GCA_025490895.1 Thaumatotibia leucotreta
GAAAAATTCTTTTTTTGTTTGAATGGGTATACCTTCTAGTTGGTCCCATTGTCACCGAATCCAGATCTGATGATGGAATCCTGGAGAAATCGAGGGAACTCTTCAAATGTTGTAGGCACACATGACATTTTTCATTTATTTTCGAAGACTAATCAAGTATTTGCGCCTAGTCATGAACGTTTTAAGTTGGTGATCTGATGATGGAAGGTACAACTCCTTAGCAATTAGGAGTTGGGGGATAATTCTTTAAGTATAACATATTTCGTGTATTTTGGAAGCTATTTGAGTATTTGCCTTTAGGTGGTCATCCTTTCATGTTGGTGAGCTGATGATGAAAGGTACAACTCCTTAGAGATTAGGAGTTGGGAGACAATTCCTTAAATATAACATATTTCATGTATTTTGGACGCTATTCGAGTATTTGCGTTTAGGTAGTCATCCTTTCATGTCGGTGAGCTGATGATGGAAGGTACAACTCCTTAGAAATTAGGAGTTAGGGGATAATTCTTTAAATATAACACAGTTCATGTATTTTGGAAGCTATTTGAGTATTTGCCTTTAGGTGGTCATAGTCTCATGTTGGTGAGCTGATGACGAAAGGTATAACTCCTTAACTATTAGGAGTTGGAGGATAATTCTTTGAATATATCTATTTAAGTGTTTGCTTAGTAGTTATGACATGTTGGTTAGCGGTAAGTGATTCTTTAAATAATATAGGCATGCTAAGGCTGTTACCTATAATCTTTGAAATTATTCATACTTGCTGATGATACAATGTATATCTCCTTCATAATAGGATAATTCTTTGAATATTTAAGGTATCCAGTTCATGTTTTCTGGCCTATTACAGTGCAGTACATTCTAATTATAAGTATTTAGAGCATACTAAATAACGTTTACACTACTAAAAATCAAAAAATAAAATATTTTAAAATAAAAATAAAACCGCCTTCAAAAATTCGCCCAAACTAAAAAGTCAAAAATAATTTTAGTTCCTACTTCTTAGGATTTCCTACACAAACCTTTAAACCTTTTACCCTATTCATTGAAATAAAATATTATGGCTAGGTATCCTACAGATTTCTTAGAAGTCGGTGCCAAGCCAAATATGTTCTCTTCGCGAGTATATAACTGTATTTGATAGAGGCTAGAGCTTTGTAACTAGGGCCTGCTCCCGGTTCTCTCAGTACCGGGAATTTCCCGGTACTCCCGATACCGAGAGAACCGGTACTGAAGATAATGTCCCGGTTCTTTCCCGGTTCTATGTTAAATAATCAAGATGCGTGTTTTTCCAGATCTGTGTCCTATCCACAAAAAAAGCTATCTTTGAATTATGACATTTTGATGTTGACTGGATCAGTCCAGTATCAGTACAATATTAATAATATCAAATTTGATTGTTTATTTATACCTAGGGGCTATATTATTTCTTGTTCAGATCATCAGATCAGCAAAACAAACATGTCATTGTATTGCAAGAAATTAGCAGATTTCATGCAAAACAAACATAACTCACTGCATAACAAGAATATATCTCTGGCACATTTTATGGATTTAAATATTATTCTAAATGCAAATACCTACGATCGTTTTGTTTTTTGAAACGTACAATTGCAATGTAGGTACATTTCAGAATCTAAACTGCGACATTCCGGATTGTGTTTCCATTGTTTATAAATAATACATTTACATTTATTTAATTCAAAACAGCCACTTGTACAAATATGACACCTGAGCACTGTGATTGATGGACTCGAATATATTTTTAATTCAAAAAGTTTACAAATCCAAATACGGCAGTTTTGTTGTAGGAAAAATCCAATTTAAGAGGATACAATTTTAAAATGTAAACCGCCACATTCCGTATTGTGACTCCTTTTTATATAAAGGAACACAATATTTACATATTTATTTTATTCAAAACGGCCACATATACAATTATGGCAGTTTTCCTTATAACATTCTTAACATAATCACTTCTTTTTTGGCTTTATGGCACTTTTTCCCAAAAATGTCATGCGTTTTGGTCAATATTCGAGTCGCAACTGACAAAATGGTGGTTTAGGACTGAAGTTAGTAACGAAAGTGTGATAGTGCAAAAAAACCTGCATAATTTTGATACTTTCTAACGACAAATCGACAGGTGTCTTAGTGCCACGTAAAATATTAGTGTTTATAATGTCGTTATTGCAATAAAATATTTTTTCATGGTTTTTACTTGTGACGCTTTTGTCTTTAATGGACAATATACAGGGTGCCCGTGAGGAAGGGGAAAAATTTTAACAGCATATTCCTGAGACTAAAAGAAGCAAAAAATGTTAAGTGAGTTTTGGACAAATCTGAAAAAAAAAAAATTTTTTTTAGTTTTTTTTGATGTTTTAAATGTATCAATACACAAAAAAGAATTTTATTAATGAAACTATTGTAAAAAATGCACTTTAAACGTTTTTTTTTCATTTGCTAGGTAATTAAAGATTTTTTTTGTTCATTGATGTCTGTCACTTAAGTGTGACAAGACTAAGACAACATGGTAACAAAATCGTTTCCTAAAATGCATTTATCATAGCGTAACGGGCTAAAACGGTTTTAGGAAAAAATCAAATATTCTCTTAAAATAGACTCAATCCAGAAAACTTCATATGACATTTTTAACTGTAAATCCGCTGTTGTTTTTTTTCCCCTTCCTCATGGGCACCATATATAGTTTGCGAGTTTTGTGACATTTTCATAAAGGTACAACATTGTCACTTAAGCACAAGGACGCTCTAATTCGTATAAAAATACGAGCGAATTTCGTCCATATGGTACGCGACCTTTAACTTAAAAACGTCACATTTAATACTATATAAGCGCTGCATTACGGTTTATTTATATTTCTTTATTCAATAAGCAATTTAGTAATAAAGTCATTAAATCATACGCCGAATGAAGAACCGGACAGAACCGGGTGTCCCGGTACTGGTACCGCTCGGTACCGGGAAATGAAAATCTCAGTACCGGCCCCGGTACTGCAGGCCCTATTTGTAACTTACTGTCACTCCGGTTATGCTTTCATCAAAATGACTGAGGTAGAACATTCTGTTGATAAAAACATAATCAGAGTGACAGTAAGTTACAAAGCTCTATCTAATATATACCTGAATGAACGTATTTGGCTTGGCACCGACTTCTAAGAAATCTGTAGGGTAGCCATAATATTTTATTTCAATGAATAGGGTAAAAGGTTTAAAGGTTTGTGTAGGAAATCCTAAGAAGTAGGAACTAAAATTATTTTTGACTTTTTAGTTTGGGCGAATTTTTGAAGGCGGTTTTATTTTTATTTTAAAATATTTTATATTTACACGGGAGTGCGTATCTTTTGTTCGTGTTTGTAGCCGATAGTTCATAGCTTAGTAGCTCGCGGTGAGACCGATGCCTTACCTAACTTTGTCCTACCCAGTTCTAACCTAACCTAACGTACTTTGATACAGTAGTGACTTACTAATGAGATGGCAGTTCTAACCTAACCTAACGTACTTTGAGATAGTAGTGACTTACTAATGAGATGGCAGTTCTAACCTAACCCACTTTGTCGTAGCAGTGAATTCCTAATGAGATCGCAATTGTTCTAGTCTAACCTTACCCAGTTTGCCACAGCAATAATGAACGGTAGTCAAGATCGTAGTTCTAACCTAACTAACCAATCACCTCATCTTTTTCTTAACATTGTCTTATTACATCGTTATAATAAGTATATGTACCAAACCCAATCTACCATAATAGATAATGCATTTCTGCCTAACGTAAAATATATGTATGTGAAGTAAGTTTCGGAGAGTTGTATACACGGTGTTACGTCAGCATTCCGAAAGATTTTAATGCTGGATTCCTGACCATATTTAGAGTCTTTAATGTTATATAAAATTTCCTGGATTCGGCTTGGTTTCAGAGATAATCAACCTTTTTTCGAAATAAGTTTTTCGACGTAACTCGTCATTTAACTTCTTTTGAATTACAATGCTACCACAATGTGTTCTAATATTACCACACCTTTTGCCTGACAATCAAAAAATACGAATAGACTTGACGAAATAACCTGTAGGTACCTAAAAAAAACAATTGAAATAAATAATTTAAACAAATTGTTGTTATGATAAAAAGTACTGGAAATGTTAAAAAATATTCAAATCGGCCTAAAAAAAAAGAAAAAATTTTTTTTTTGGTGGAATTGACATAAGGTCTCATAATATTTTGTGTTTATTTTGATGTCTAGAATGCATAGTTAAAATCTTTCGCAGTGCTCGGGTAACACCGTGTATAATTATGTACCTATGCCAAAAATATGGAAATCCAATTTCTGCGAAATAACACATGACCTAAATAATAATATGCCAAAATAGTTTCTGGCAAAGTAATATTCTAAATATTGTTTACAAAAATTGATTATGCCAAGTCTCTTATAACATAAGCGTTTCGAAAAAAAAATGCCATATAGAGGGATTAGAGGGAGCCCTAAACAGACAGAGAGACAGACAGACATACAAACAATGATTTTGAAACTTTACAAAATAAACACACCGTCAGGTGGGCATCAAGTCATGTGGTAATTCTTTATGTATGTCATAAGAAAAGTTATAGTAACTGTACATTGCAAGCACTGCACATCCCCCCGACAGCATTAAATATAATTGCTGTACCCACGATCACGCTGACTTAATACACTTATTTTAATTACTTTATTCGTTAACGTTTATACGTCCGTAGCTGATACTCTTCATGCGTTAGTTTACAATAAATTATATCATAACCATAGATCAGTGATTTTATTTATCACATCCACCATCAAGAATGGGGCAAGTGTTGAGCTCGTACGGTAACTTAAACTCAGATCACATCATCAGTCTATAATTAGTCCACTGCTGGACAAAGGCCTCTCGTATTAGGTACCTAAGCATACGGACGCATTAGGAAGTAAATACCCATAATCGCCACGCAGGGCAAGCTGTTGCCCATCATCCAATATTCAATAAATAATGGTCAGTGACACTTCGAATCCCTTAGTTGACTATTAGGGCACCCACGGGAAGAGTTGGGGTGGTAACAAATGTATTTCTATTGCCATCACCACACGGCCACTCAACTTATACTCATTACATACCATTTTACAAGAATCAGTTGTGAAATTCAGACGGATGCAAAATAATATTTTCTGAATCAGAGTTCGCTTATTATAATAAGAATTGTTTCCCAGCGGAAATACTCTAGATCTTTAAGTTCAATGGGTTCAAACAAGTTTTAATTTCTTAACAAGCCATGTGGACAGCACAAAAAATATTTTAACTACCTACCTATTTGCAGAAAGTATATTTTAAAATAAATATACAAAACCTTGCCTATCAATAATTATGTTTACACATAGGTAAGTAGGTGACTATCAAATTTGCTCAGTGTATTTTACAGGGATCTGTTACGAATTGAAACGGTCACATGTACAAAAATCATGCATTCAAACAAAGAAAAACAGGTGGGCAGGCAAATCGACAGGCAAACTATAACTTTCAGCCAGGCTATGAACAGGCACAGAGACGAACAGACAAACAGATCTTCTGATTTCATTAACGTGGAGGTTTATTTAGTTTTTAGGTCATGAAGACTTCAAATTTGAGAATTTAGGTATTCAGTTTAAATCAACGTTTTCTTCCGTATGGACCAACAGACACACAAACTTACTAGGAAGGTGATACGTTGTTTCCTGTAGTTGATTTTTATACGTATATAATAATTATGTATGTATTATGAATTAAAAAACCCACCAAGTGCGAGTCGGACTCCGTACCATTATCAATTTATCATAAAAAATACAGTTAAAACAACCTATCTCAAAAACTATAAGAGATACATCTTGTCTCTTTTTCGTTAATTAAATACGAGTATATGTATTTTACCATCTCTTTTACGCATTATGAAGTATGAAGATAAGTGTTTGTCAACTATCAATAAATTGTAGGAGGTGTATGGTGTGAAGTATTTATTTCGCTCATTTTGTTAGAGTAAGACGTATCTTTACTTATATATCATTGGCGGTTCATACAACACAATCCTCACCAAATATCATTACTTCCGAGTATTCCATTTATTGTTTCCGAGTAAATTGGATGTGACGGACAGACACGGACAGAGACGGACATGACTTGACGAATATAAGGTTTTCGTTTTTTGCAATTTTGGCAACGGAACCCCAAAAACAGTTTGCTAAATTAGGAGACGGTTATGAATAAAGGGGTTATAATCTTCCATATCACTACATAATATAAAACAAAGTCGCATTCTCTTGTCCCTATATCCCTATTGTATGCTTCAATCTTTACACCTACGCAACGGATTTCGATGCGTTTTTTTTATCGATAGAGTGATTTAAGAAGAGAAGGTCTTAGGTAGACTATAAAACTTAAAATTATTTGAATAAAATAGTCTGCAAGTATAAAACCTGATAGGTTATCATTATAGGTCCATAAGAGATTGCCTAATCTAAAATCATAATGCCATGTTCAGATTAATACCTACGTACAGATTAATAAAATTAGGACTCCAACTATTCAATATGTATTTTCCCCTCACTAGCTCGTAAAGCGCTCGTTTATCGTTTAATACGAGCGGGTAAAAACGCTTTTTACACTCTTGTGAATAAAGTAATTTGACATTGCTCTAATTCCTATAGCCCCCTACTGCCTAGTATAAGTGGATCTGTATGACCGTAGTAAACATGCGCAATCGGAGCTCAAATGTTAAATTGGTCGTTCTCATGGGTGACTTTGTAAGCCATTGGCAATATTTACGTTCCAGAAGTAACTCTATTCTACGATACGTTTCGACATTGATTTTTAAATGGTTTCTTTAAGTTAATTTACATTTGGATGAGATTTGTAATCATATTTCCTCGCGATAGTGAGGGGAAAAAAGTTGTATTACACTTGGCGGCAAAGTTTGTTCAACTCTCGTGCCTTGAGACCTTCGCAATGCTCAAGATTCCAGTTTTTGAACCACTCGCTACGCTCGTGGCTCAATTTTGGAATCTTTCGCTAGCTCAGGTCTCAATATTGGCACGACAGTTAAACAACAACTTTGCCCCCTTGTATAATAAATAACTATTAAGTATTTGTATGTATCTATTCTATATATTACATATTTTGTAGTTTAGTTCTCACACAAGCCTTGATGGAGTTTATTGTGGCACTAGGTTGATATGTGTAAGATGGTCACATGCTAAATATATTTATTTGTTCATATACTAATCGTCCAATAATAAAGAAATATATTTTTTTAAATTATGTTGTTATTATTCGAAACACGACAAAACATAGCTATATAAATATTTAATTATTTTTAGTGTTTCTTGTTATATCGGCAATATTTTAGGTAGGTACAATCAGCAGCAGATATTGCTTAACGAGTAGGGTGTTCACAATGATCTTAACACACTCTAATAGTCGTGCATAGTTTATTTTGAAAACTCTGCCCGCTTAGCAATATCTGCTGCTGACTGTACATCATCTGAGAAAAATTCAACTAATTATCCATTAGATACATATTGGTGATAGACAGACAGATGGACAGACAGTGAAGTATGAAGATGCCCAGGATCGCGCAAAGAGGAGGAAAGGTAGGTACGGACCCTGGCAAAAGCCGGGATAACGATAGGTAGAAACAGAAGAATAGCCTTCATAATAATATTACAGAAACGTGATTAAACTTAATGTTTGTACAAGTTATTTTCCAGTCATTCTTGTCGCACACGCATATTGGCGCGACTGGTGCGAGCAAGAGGGGAAGAATAGTAGTAGTAGTTGCATTTCGATGCAAGTGCAAAAAAAAAAAATTTTTTCCACGAGGATGAAAGTCAATCACCCGAGTTAAAAAGAAGTTTTTACACGTGTATCGAACGACTTTTCTCATAACAAGTGCCTTAAAAAGAGAAATTAACGTACGAGAAGCGTGCGCAAAATTTTACTTCTCCGCACTAGTTAGGAAAAGTAAGTTACGCAGTCAATAAAGCTAGCTCATATCACAATAATATAGGAGGCGGGGACTTGACGCTAGGTAGGTCGACTTGTGGAGGAATGCCCCATGATATTAGTATAATAAATATGTTGTTTGATAACAGCCTAAAACAAGCCATAATATTACCGCGAGTTTTTTTTTTCATCGTTTGTTTTCAAATTGTTCCAGTAATATGGTTTCTAAACCAGAGCTACTTTACTTTTTATTTTAATTGCGAGAAATTAAAATATACTAATTATTCATAGGTACACAATAACACGATAATTTTAACTGTGACTCTGCTCGGTCTGAGACGCTCATTTTGAGAGGTTGCCGACAGTATGCAGCGCGCAGCGCCGTCTCACATGGTGATTGGTTGATTTGAAAAGGTAATGTCTTTGAGTGGACAGTTTGAATGAAATTATTTGAAAATATTACATGCGTAGCTAAAACTTTAGTATTGCTTTGTAAGTCTAATGACAGTAATGACTGTTGGAATATGTCAAGTGAAAAGTATATGGGTATTGTTATCTATTACATATTATAGATTGACAAGTTACACACCTATAACATACTGAATACTTTCGCTGTCCTGCAATATATGTGTACCTACACATAGTTATTTAAGCTACAGTTAGTCTCTAATACGACGACATTAGGTTCATATGATATGAATTCCATAATGAATTATACAACTCTAAAAGTAGTAAACACTCACTGAGTATTAGTTGCACAAATAATTGGGGTTTGATTGGTGGAATCTGATGTTTCAGGCTCGTGAGTTTGGTCGGTCTTAATATCCCGCCAAGCTGCTATCCTCCTGAAATTGTCACATTGGTGAATTTAATTTATTATACCTCCCTATCTGTTCTTTTTATTGAAATTAATAATAACTGACAAAGTTCGTGTCGCAATTGGCAATAGAATAAAGGTAATAATATGTATATCTACTACAGAATCATTTGAATCGTTACCTAACACAAAGATTAGCTGGCAAATTTAATGTGAGAGTAAAATGTGAGAGTGTCATAAATATAGAAGAAAAAATGTTCTAACTACTTTAAAAGCGGCTCGGGTATTCCGATAAACTCTTATCGCAGTACACGTGAGTACAGTTGTACTTATTAAATAGGTGTTTTAACTATTACGCTTCAAATTTTAAATTTTCGCTACGGCGAGATACTTACTATGTGGTGCCATGGTGAAGGAGTAACCCCGCTTCTACTCGACGCTTTTTCTTTTCCCCCCCAGATCAACGGTGTTTTCGGTACTCATTTTTATTCGTTCTGCCCATCGTTGTGGGCATGTTTATGATATCGATTTTATTCGAAACGAACACTTTTGCCTTGACTTGTGGAACAAAATTGCAAAATGTTGACTCATAGATGACATTGACTTTGCTGTGACAAATGAACAAAATATTTTGTGACCACTTACCAAAAAGTATTTTACGCGTCCATTTAAATTAAAGTCGTCAGCCTCGGTAGCCGAGTTAGTTGTGACCCTATCTATGAAGCTGGAGGTTCCGGGTTCGAATCCCAGTGAAAGCATTATTTTGTGTATTTTTTTTATCACAAATATTTGTTCCTTGATCGTGGCTATCTATGTGTTTAAGTATCTGTATGTAGTTACATGATATGTATCATCGCTTATTTCTTATTACCCACAACACAAGCCTTAATTTAAGCTTAAGATGTCCCGATATATTTATTTGTTTATTATTATTATTAATTTATAGCCACTTATTTTATTTATTACCTCTCAGATATTAATTAGTACCTATTATATTAATGTGCTCCTTTCTTCCAAACTGTTGTACAAGTTACGCTAAATGAGAATTAAAGTGAGCATCATAGTTAGATACAAAAGTAGCTACCTAACTACCTACTGGCTGTAATTCATAAAAAATACTGACCGATATATTGTATTTTGAGATCCGACCTGGCGAATCGAGGGATAAAATTTTACCGGATATTTTATTTGATAAAAACAATAACAACATACCTATTTTATGAATTACGCTTACTTTTAATAATCCATCTATTGACCGAATATATTACTAATTAGTGAGGTCATTTAACTAGCAGTTTTAAAGTGACATCTGTGATGGATATGGTTAAACTTACCTTGTCATCTGCCTCCATGTTAGTTTTCATGGATAGTATTATTCACGCACATATACAAAGGCAAAGAGCGAAATTGTATCAATTTTCAAATTGATAATTCAGAAATACTATACCACTTTTTGGACTTTTTTTTACATACGCGCCATCTACGGGATACGTACAACTTACTATCAAGGTTCAAAATTACAAAAAGTCTACTAATTAACAGAGTTAATGTCGACAAATTTGTATGAAAATCGCACAGGGACATCCACCTTAAAGTATGGGAGACCACTTTTGGCAATCGGATTGATGATTCAAATCCAACCCTATAACTAACCGCAATAGAGGTGTATCATTTTGAACTTTAACGGCAAGCTTATGTGGGGACTACTCGTAGATTGATTATACAGGGTGTAAGTCTGATACGGTCCAAGCTCTTAACGGGGCTTAATAGTTTAGGACATAATAAGTACATTTAGTTTAGTTTTTGGTATTACTCAAATATATTATCACGACCAAATATGTATTATTTACTTATTGTTCTTCAAATAAAATTCATTTTCATTTTCATTATCCACTGTACACGGTATGTTTGTCTATCTTTTGCTTCAAATAGACGACTCCTTTGCTCAAAGGTTAACTGGAAGAGATCCCTTACAGGGATAAGTTCGCCTTTGTACCTGTCAATTTTTTTTTTTTAAATGTGTATTTTTGCTTGTGTTTTGTGTACAATAAAGAATTTACGTAAATACATACATACATTTAGATAAGATTACTTAAAATTAGAGCAACATAATTATCCGTACAAAATAATTCGGCGCGCAATGTACAACAACACACTCAAGTTAAACGCTCGTTGACAGCTAATTTCATAATAAGCGGGTGACATAACTGCCATACTGCGATAATCTTTAAAAAAATCTGTGGGGTCATAATGAAATGTAACTTAAAAAAAACCTTGTAATCCTTGATTACACTAAAATCCCATGCGTGGTTTAATTTAACGCCCGTATTAGATTTACCACTGTATACGAGTTAGAGATATTTAATGTGAAGAGCACCTTTCTAGAAAACAATCAAAGAGGGATTCGTTTTACTATCCATTTTAAAATGTCATGCAACAGGCCTCTGAAGCTATAAATAAGTTTAAGTTGAATGAGGGGTTAAAAGCCACAGGAGAGTTTCCAGACACAATTCAATTAGTTCTTAAATGGGACGATGGACACTATTCCATTTACTTCATCCAGTTTTATTTTACTAGCTAGAGCGGTTTATTTGTTTAAATTTAATAATTGACTCTTTTTAAAGTATTTTTATTTCCTAGTGCTTATTACTTCTTTTCTTACACAAATCGATCTAGTTCCACGGTAAGTTCAATTAAAGCTTGTGATGAGGGTACCAAGTGACGATATATATAATAGATAGGTACATGTACCACGACCACGACCGAGGAACCAATATTTCTGATTCTGGGTCCAAAAAACGGCGAGTGCATTATTTGTGAGGTAACGATAAGAAAAAACAGGGTTGAAAGATATACCTACTTCTGAATATGCACGTTGGCTAGAAACACAGACACATCAATTTCAGCAATTTAGCACTTTCTAGTTTCCTTTCCACTTAGTAGGAACAAGGCAAGAGTGCTTTTTGAAGTGGTTCACTATAAATACAAAATATTCACAAAGTAGCTATTTAGTTGCTACTGTTTTATGTATCCGCATCGTACTGTGTCTTGAATAAAGCCAGAGAATCAATTCCGCCACCATACGATGTTTTTGGTCGCACCGCACCAATAAACCTGAAAACTTTTACGGACCCGTAATAGCAAATTTGTTCGGTCTCGTATTGTCAATTTAATGGATCATTGCTTGGGACGCTTTTGCTATTAAGTACGTTGCAACCTTGCTCCGAAGTACGACTAACATCCATCAAATTTAAGTATAATAAATTGTAATTGACTGCAAATAAAAAGGTATCAATAGCTAATACATAGCCGGGTTCTTGAGAACTCATTGATTAATAAAGGGTGTCCCAGAAGTAAAGAGACAAATTTCAAATTTTGAACTATTTCAAAATATTTTTATTTCTTTAAGAAAAAATACTGTCATTGCCACCGTTTGCCTCAAATCTGTAAAATTTAGTGAGAAATATGATTGTATTATTGAAATTTTAATAATAAAAAGAGCTGATCACGTGGTATTCGCTAAAGAGTTGTTCAGAATTATGAATGTTATGGAAAAACGGACACGATATCTAATTTTTCTTCAGAGGGAGTAAGGAGAACTACTTTGTATCAAATTATAAAGCGTTTTGAAGAATCACATGAACACATTTTCAAGAAGATTCCGGGAAAAAAATGTACTATTTCCGTAGCTATGAACATAAATAAAGTAAAAAAAAGTGTATGAACGGAATCCTTCGATGTCTGTTAGAGCTGCTGCGGATAAATCAAAATATCGAAGTCAAGTATAGCTCGTATTAAAACATGCGACCTAAAGCTTAAAGCATTTGCAAAACTGTCAGCTCCTAAGTACTTTAAGGACCAGGAAGTGCGAGCTAAAAGAGGATGCCGAAGAGCGTATGAAAAAACACTGAAAAAAGTTCTCATAATTGATGATGAGACTTACGTGCCCGTGGACCCAACGGATATTCCTGGGAAGCAATACTAACATGTGACTCGACGGGACTCCGTAGATTTATCCCAAAAACTTGTAGCAGAGGTCAAATTTTTCAATAAATATCTCGTTTGACAAGCCATAGACCAAAATGGCAATACATCTTAACCATATACTTGCACAGGCTCTATGACCGCAAGTATTTATTTGAGAGAATGTGTGATAATGCGATGAATTTCGTTCATAGATAAGCATTACCAGAGGGAAGAAATTATATTCTCGCCGGATGTGGCGTCATGCCACTACGCCACGGAAGTCACTCAACATCTAGAGGCTGCAAGTATAGATTTTATACAAAAACATAACAACGCCCCAAATGTTCCCCAAGCTGCTAGTATTGAAGCTTATTGACCTTTACATAAACGAGAATATAAAAAACGAACAGAAAAACCCAAATCGTTGACTAGATTTAAGCATACATGGACTAAATTGGCTAAAAGTGTGACAGCTAGTTCTCGAAAAGCTGTAATGAGACGAATAGCAATCAACCTTAGAAAAATTGGCTACAGAGCCTTTGCACAAGCAAATTTCATATAAAGTAGGAAATGAAATGAAATTCTGAAGTTAACTAAATGTAAATAGTAGTGTTTTGTAAGAATTTTTTATTAAATATTTTCATTCGAAACTTGTCTCTTTACTTCTGGGACACCCCATAACTCGTGAAGCACTAAGTTTGTAAATAAACCAGGTACCTACGAGTCTTCGACTAGCATTAGCAGGCTATGGAGTCAAAGTGGCTGTCAAGTCTTTGTGTCAAAATATTCGTAAACTGCACATAAAGGTATCGCGAACAAAGAGTCTGCTAGGTCCCGTATTGATGCCAGGCCTAACTGCACGTCAAAGCAATTTTGCGGAGCCTTGTCTCCCCTTGACACTCAATTTGCTTCGAATCTCCGTTTGCAAAGACTCGGAACGTCGGGAATTTGCGACGAAGGTAACTTTTTAAGGTAAAGAAAATAGGACACCGCCCGTTTGCTGCCTATTGCTATGACACCGATGTAACGAATACAGATAAACACAAAGTGACGTAGGTATGAATAGGTAGCAAAATGGGTATGTTAACCCTTTAATGGGTATTAGCAACATATTTGCCGTAATATAAAAAACAATACCAAATCTATTTACAAATACGTAAGGTTCGAAATTGAATGCTTCAAAAGAGCTGTCAAATGGTCAAAGGAACGAAGATATGGATAGATGGTCTCTAGAGGGAAAAAAGAAGCAAATGGAAAATAATTATTAGGTACCATAAAGTTCTACCTGTATTACTATCCTCCATGCGTTTTTATGTTTGTCACTTCTCATTTTTTAAGAATTATTAACAGATATCGTAAACTGCGATCGAAATTCATTGAAATGACGTATGACAACCTGTTAGGGATGGCGATGGTTCTAAATTAATGAACTAAAATAATAATAACTGAACAGAATCTGAATCTCAGTTTAAGTTATTATTACAGTTAAATGGTAAATTTTTGTATTGTAATTACATTTTTTATCCAAAACTCTCCAAATTGTTCACATGGGATAGTGAGTAATAATTTTCGCATATTCGATGGCTATACAACGCAAACAATACAATCAGCATCGCTATTTTCTGAAAAAAAAACTAGGTTACCTAGACATAAGTGTAATTTAATACTTTAATGATATTAATGATAAGTAAACACATTCCGCCATATAAATGTATAAGTAGCATAACTGACGATTCTGAAGTGCTTGTTGCTACGAGTATGCCTACTCAATAAATAATTTTTGACTTTGAACTGACTGAGTAACAACCATAAGGTGTGAAATCGAATTGGAGATCAAAAATGTAAACAAATGGGATACCACCAAAAAAAAATAATCACGAGAGGGAGTTAATCTAAAATCATTCAAATACTTATAAAAAATGCGTATTTACCGTCACTGACGGTACGCTGAATTTTTAAATATTTTACAAAGTTTTAATACAAAACATTAAGCGAAATATAAAATTTTTTTAATGATATATTTCGCTACTTTTAATAAATTGTAAGGTGTTTAATTTATACTACTGGCAATGATAAGAAATCTTAAACATTTGGTTCGCAGTTATAACAATAACTAGTTTATTCGTAATTTAACACGATAACTACACTAAGAACCATTTAAGAGGGTTCGCATTTATAACTATGTACTTCAAAAATCAAAACAAGAGGGTGCACCAAATGACTGTTTTATGAATTTATACTCCCAAAATTTAGCATTACAAAGTATACAAATTTTAGTATTTTTAAAGATTAAAGTAACACGACATTCGTTTTCAAACATTGATTATGTTGATTATTCACATCATTCTAGCAAATTTTCTAGGTTTTATTTTTGTAATCAGGAACCGTCGACACTCAGACGTATGTATTTTATTGTCATATCCAAAAATATGTTAACGATTGTGATACTTTGTGTATCGAACATACTTTGATTTTCGCGTATCTACATCTACACATAAAACATTGTCTTAGGTTTAGTACCTGTAAGGATAGTTGTAAGTGAAGTGTTAAATAAAATAAAATAAAAAACCAATCTCAAAATGCGACGTTAATTTACAAAGGTGTTAAAAACTACATTTGATATAAAACGTTTTATACCCCTAGAATGTCACTTTAACATTGACTTTGTAATGTCATGTCATTGTCATAGATTGTTTACATTTTTGATCTCGAATTCCATTTCAGAGCTTAGTAACAACCCTAGTACTTCAATGAATTTTGATCGCAGTTTACGATGTCTGATTATAGTGATTATTAAATATTGTTTAGGTTTATTATTAAGGAAACTGTAAGTCTGCAAATTAAGTGTCTCAATACTATGTTAATGTATACATACGAGACTGTTTGTTTCTCATTAAATAAAATAAAAAAATAAAACAAAATTAAGTAGCCACGTAAAAAAATGGTTAATGATAAAAATTCAACACCTTCAAATAATCTGACTCAATGGGTTCACATCATTTTGTTTTCACGAATAATATTCCCAAAAATATAACCAGCTTGCAGCTAGCCAATGCCACTGTGCGACGATAGCCGATTTCTTGTGTCCATTGTTGAATCCAATCACATTGAACTACAAGTGCCCTGTCAACAATCAAGACAAATGTTTGTGATGGGTCGGAAAGTGCTGACGCTGCATTTGAGAAATAGAAGTTATTTCGACCGAAACACTACGTACTGCAGTTAATTTCAGATGTATCCTTACAAGTTGCTGCTGCGTTGGCGTGGAGTTGTTACAATGTGAGACATATTTGCTAAGGGCAAGCAGGATGTGCTAGTGCATCTTATCTTATCTATGTTTTTAGGAATTCTGATATGGCAAAATAGGATGACATCTATATACATTTTATGGAACAAATCAATATATGAATATTCCCAAATCAATTTTCCCATTTTTTTTATTATTTGAAATGCGCTTACTCACGGCCACAGGCTAGCCAAGGGCAGAGACGCGGCCTACAATGGAGTGAGTTTGCTTGACTTGAAGGTTGACGGGTTGATCTCGCAAATATACGTACGAGTAGATATTACCTTTTAAGTAGCCTTTTTAGTAGTTTACCTACTTAAGTAGTACCTAACTAAGGTTTTATTATAAAACTGTGGATGGGATCGTAATGAGATTATTCGCGCAATTATTGTCCATATCTTTCTATTGTTATCGAAAAATAAAAATATGAATAACCAGTAGCTATCTAATATTCATCAATCTTTTATTTAGCTTTAACCGTTTAGTCCACATACTTAATGTGAACTGTTTCTAAATTGAGTTGAATTCCATAATTTGATTAATGTTATGAGTTAAGTCGCGATATTTACCATTTAAATTGAAATTATTGAGCACTCGATATTTCGGCAAAGTTGCAAATGCCACCTTCACGGAATATTATACATGGTAAAGTTCAAGTCGTACCTACTAATAATGGTAACTTTAAAAAATTTGAATTTTATATACTTAAATATCAATTTCAAATACCGTGAAATGCTAATAAATCACCTTGTGTGAACTGAAGAACCATCGGGAAAATCCAATTAACGTTTATATATTTACAATATCAAAGCCCAAGAGTAGCCCGTTACGTTTCAACTCATTTGTAAAATTTACATGAACGGCTCAATTGTTAGCATATTTTGTTGTATTCTGGATAGTGACGCTTCTGGAGTAGCGACCTTGTTACCATCAGGCGGGTTGTACGAGTAATATTTTGAAAATCGTATGAAAAGAGGACTAGGTATACAGTGTGTGGCCCACAACCGGGGTGAAAATTTAAATGGTGCATTAATAAGTTAAGCAACAATCATTTCCACATAAGTATAGTAGTTTATTTATATTTTTCTTTTTTTTTCTAGGAATATTTGTTATTATGGGTTCTTTTCCTTGACTTAAAAGTTATTAATAACTTATCATTTTTGTAACATTGGAAAATGTACACAAACTTAAAAAGAAACGTACCAAATTAGTGTAAAAATAAAACCAAAGTAACTATTATGACTCAGTACCTGGTATACTGTCTTGATGTCTTGCGACTGACAAGCTACGATATCGTGATGCCGAGATCCAGTACTTCGGGTCCATAACTTTGAATAACAATATCTCCAAACTTAAATTTTTAAACATCGGGACCTTTACAGGATTATTGCGGATAGCCTAAGGAGTCACCCATTTCATTTTTCTCCCGTGTTCAAGGCCACCCACTGTAGGTAGGTAGAGGATCTTTGTACCGTCTTATTTATATCTCAATTCAACAGATTTTCTTTTATGTATGTTGCTCGATATCCGAGAATGTCAATCAACAGTCAATAGTCACCTCGTGCAAAATGCCAAATACAGGCTCAATCTCGTAACGGTTTCGTATTATAGGAAATGTAATTAAAATTAGATAATTTTAATTTAGAATTTGCAAATTTTATTAAAACTGTCGGAGACATGCTTCAATTGGTGCAGACGTGTACGACATGTCGAGTCGTCGAACGTCTGAATAGTCTTATTTACAATAAGAATAGTCTTATTTGCAATGTTTACATTTAATTTATTAAGAGTGATAAAATCTAGAAAACGATAAGCAATGTTTTGCTTGAGATGTTCTTTGCTTGGTCCATGCAGGTAGACATTAAACGTCATGTTGGGATCTACCAGCCTATGAATCAGTAGTTTGTGAGCGCACGGTATAAAAGGTCACTAGCGCAGTGTTCAGGGATTCATTCTTGATTTAGAGTTGGAATAAAGCATTCCAGGGTTGAGTAAATGATGCATGGACGCAAGCTTATAACTCTCCAGTCGTTTTCTATCAGTATAGTTTATAGTGTTGTAAATAGTCTTGTTTTAAGTGTGTACTTGATGTGATTATTTAAAGTTTGGAAAATGTAAGACCGTCTGAGTTTCTTGCTGGTTCTTCTCACGACAGAGGTTTATCATTTGTGAACCAGTATAATAAAAGATTGTAATTTACCTTGCGTTTAATTATGTGCGTCCATGCATACTATACACCTTTGTAAGTAGATACGATCAGTAGCTAGGAATAAAATATTCGCCCCCCCCGTTCTCGGCTGTCCTTCTGACATCAGAAAGTGGGATGTTGACTAATCGCCTACAATAAGTGGTGATGGTAAATGTACCACACGTAAAGAGTGAGGTTTGAAATCATCGAAAGTCGGTAAGGTTGAACTATCGTTTCTTTTTTATTTGGTGTAAGGTGTAAACCACTCGTATCTTTTGAAGCAAAGTCTGTTTCGAGACGTAATTTGAGATATCAAGTTAGTTTTTTTATGGAATTTCTATTGTTGCAATACGTGTGGGTAGGTATCTCACCCACTTCAAAAAAAAAACAGTAATTTGAATAATTTCAAAGAATATCATGGCTCATACTTGTTACTTTTCTGACTTTTGAAATACTACCAGTTCTGAAATACGGGCAAGTAACCCGTGGTTTTGTTTTGTGGTCTACCAAAAATTGATTAGAGATTTCGTATGCCTGTTTTTTAAGTTTTCTATGCGTGTGAAATTTATGTTACAGAATGTTTCGTGATGATTTCGTTCGTGATGAATTGATGATACTGATGACTATGTTGTGGCAATGAAACGAGCTCAGAATGTTTCAATTTCAAGAACAACACGTTCATAGTAGCCAGAAGTTCCGTTCATGACGACTATGCTGTTGCGATGAAACTACCACAATTTCTTGTGAAACGTCCAGGATGAAGGAGAATAAAGACTCCAGCTCTTCGGGAGTTGCTTTTGGAGCAACGGATGTACAAGGACAGGTTTCGTTCCAATTGTTTTAATGGAAAATTCGAAGCATTAATTTAAAGAAATAACAGTTTGACATTTCTATTTTTAGCGTGAAGTTTTTGTGTTTACAAAAACGTTTTAATCTTTGCGAGATTAACTTGGTTGTAGTAAAGTGAAGCCCATTATTATTTTAATACAAAGTTACCAAAGGATACCAATACCCTAACCTCAACTTTTTGTTTTTGTGATCAGGTTAAGTTGAGAGCTCGCATGCAAATTATCTCTGTGATAAAACTGATACCGTACAATTTGATGATTACAGTTCAACATGGTGAATTGGAGCGAGCTGCCGACCTGCAAGTTATTGCTGTCATCATGTCCCCACGGCGCGGCAGAGGCTGATGGCTGGTGTCGCTGCTGCCTACCGTGAACACGTGGTGCAGCGCGTGGTGTAGACACGTTGTCAATCCGGTGAGGAGTTCACATTTTGTTGAGCTATTTGAGCCCTGAGCTGATGTTGTTGAGTCATCGAGGGCTTCTACCCTTTCGATTCTATAGAGTTAAAACTTGAGCAAGAAATGCAACATTAAAACTAAATTAGACAGCGATAACGTAAGGTTACGCAAGTTTATTAAAGACTTTATTAAAGTTTTATTAAACGCATTGAGATGTATTTTAACAATTTCTGATATAGGATGATGATGATGATGATGATGGTGATGATGATGATGATGATGGTGATGATGATGATGATGGTGATGATGATGATGATGATGATGATGATGATGATGATGGTTATTGTGATGATGATGGTGGTTATGGTGATGATGATGATAATCATTTCTTATTATTTGGACCGTCAATAGTTTCAGTTTGACTACCTTAGTTCAATTAAAATGGTGGGTACTAGAATTAGTCATTATAGTTTGCAATCGTATAGTTTGCAATCGTGGAATGAAACTATTTACATTTTTGTTGGGTTCAGTTTTCTCGGACTACATACACCATTTATCATTCGTAGTCATAGGTATAAAATCGGATCTATTTTTCCGTCTCAGTGCGGCCACGACTGTGAGTGGCGTGCGTTTGGTTTAATGGTGTAAGTGGTCAATGCGTTTTGATTGTCCGACAGCCATGGAGGTGGTTGTTAAGACTCTATTGCTCGGTGTAGCATCTGGAGTATTGTAACTGCTGTGAGTACTGCAACCCATTTGTTGTTTTTGTTGAAGTGAAGCGTTTCATTTTTACTATTGTAGAACTATGTTGGTTACTAGCTAGTAAAGTAGTAAGTACATAGATAGACTTGCTAGTCTGTTTCAAATGTTAATGAAGTTGATTTTAATTCCCTTAGTTGATTAAATGAGTACCTAAAGAAAATATGATACCGCATTACGGCATCTAATTTTCTATTAACTACTTTAAATACTTTTTAGCTTTCAATGGACTGAGAGCAAGTTCGATGGATTGAGCGTGATCTAATAATCGCATCGGAAGTTCCGGAGCATGTAAAAGGTGCACGTGGACTGCTTTTTATGTGCACTATACTCTTTGCGAGGAGTAGCACTTCCGCGGCTGAAATGGTTAACTTCTGAAGGGTTATTGGATCCTAACAAGCCCATGGACAGGAATTAAATCAGGTGCATGGTTATGGTGTAACCTGGTTGAGTAACTTACGTTTTTGTTTGAGTCGAGGGATTGACTCTTTAGTTTAAATCATTTTGACTTTTAATTGATAAAACTGAACTTGGTTTTCAAGAAATGTAACTGAGTGATATTTGATGACGTGATGATAGATGTGAATTTTTGGTATACCGTTACGTTCTGGGGGTAAAAAGGAGCAGGGGTGTTGATTGCCTAAATACTGGCATGATTTTTGACATTGTCTTATCAAAATCCCAAACGGGATGACGAATGTTGTAGATCGTATGTTGGACAAAGTAATTAGTTGGCTTCAGAGTGTGCCCACAGTCGGTTTGGTGACTGTGGATGGTTTTCGTACAATCATGTGATGATTGTAGACAGTGTTCCTGCGTACCTAGCTGAGGTCGTGGATGAAGTGTGCCTACAGTATTATGGTGACTGTAGATGGTATTCCTGCGTACCTCGCTGAGGTCGTAGATGAAGTGTTCCTACAGTATTAATGGTGACTGTAGATGGTATTCCTGCGTACCTTGCTAAGGTCGTGGATGATGAGCTTGCCAACAATGATGTTAAGAGTTAAAGTGTGTTCTTGCAAACTTTATTTACTCAGGTCAGTCAGTTAAACTCAGGTCAGTCAGTGACTGCGCTGAAGGTTATAGATGTGTCCGTGTACTTTACTCGGATAGCGGGTGTTTTGTGACATGTTGATGACTGTAGATTGTTTTTCTGTGTACATTGCTGAGGACGACGAGTTTGCTTACAGTATTTCTGATAACAGTTGGTGGTTTTACCTGCGTACCTTGCTACAGTGGTAGATGTGTATAGAATCATGTGGACGATTGGAAGATGTTCCTACGATCCTCTAACAGGTTATAGAAGAGGAGTGTGAAATGGTCGTGTGTAAAATTGTTTCCAATTTGATTTCGTAAAATATAACAGTAGTAATTTCTATCCCATTATGTATTGAGGTCAGAATGGGTCGACCGTACCAGAGGCTTGATCGTAGCCGTAGCCCGTTGTGTCTGCCTGTGAGTAGTCCGTGGATACGCGGTGCGCGACAGGCTCTGGCGGAGGTCGCGTTTTAGAGACCGTAGTGTTATAGGGATGAATCGGCGATCCCTTGGGGATGCGCGTAGTGTGTGTGGTTATGTGATGACCAATAGGCCGCGAATGACATTATATTCCTCCGAAAGTTTTCTGTAATGTTTTACGTAAAATGTGGCTAGGAAAGCCAGATGGTACTTGTTTGCTCTTGAATTTAAATTGGTGGTAATTAATTGACCATAAGTGATCCTAAATTCAGTTGCAAAGATTAAAATTATTTTTTTCTTGAGTTGAGATGATTTTACGTAAACAGATAATTTGGTCAGGAGTGACCGAGTGGTAACAAAGACTACTGGTGTACGTGTTTGTTTCAGATACAAGCGAGGACGCTTGTCTTGTCAGTATGGCCGTGTCGGAGACATGCTTCAGTTGGTGCAGACGTGTACGACATGTCGAGTCGTCGAACGTCTGAATAGTCTTATTTACAATAAGAATAGTCTTATTTGCAATGTTTACATTTAATTTATTAAGAGTGATAAAATCTAGAAAACGATAAGCAATGTTTTGCTTGAGATGTTCTTTGCTTGGTCCATGCAGGTAGACATTAAACGTCATGTTGGGATCTACCCGCCTATGAATCAGTAGTTTGTGAGCGCACGGTATAAAAGGTCACTAGCGCAGTGTTCAGGGATTCATTCTTGATTTAGAGTTGGAATAAAGCATTCCAGGGTTGAGTAAATGATGCATGGACGCAAGCTTATAACTCTCCAGTCGTTTTCTATCAGTATAGTTTATAGTGTTGTAAATAGTCTTGTTTTAAGTGTGTACTTGATGTGATTATTTAAAGTTTGGAAAATGTAAGACCGTCTGAGTTTCTTGCTGGTTCTTCTCACGACAGAGGTTTATCATTTGTGAACCAGTATAATAAAAGATTGTAATTTACCTTGCGTTTAATTATGTGCGTCCATGCATACTATACACCTTTGTAAGTAGATACGATCAGTAGCTAGGAATAAAATATTCGCCCCCCCCCGTTCTCGGCTGTCCTTCTGACAAAAACAAAATATTATTTACAATTTAGAATTACAATAAAAAATATACACTCAAAATAAAGTGGCACGCAATGTAATTCAACGCAATACCTACACTTATATTGTGGGTGTTCGTTAATAAGTTCAAAAGCGGATGATATATTTATTTAATCGCCATAACAATGTTTCCAGTTACCTACGTTGTTGCTCCGAAAATCTTAAAAAATAACTGTAGGGTCATAATTAATTGTCTCATTAAAAAACCGACCAAGAGCATGTCGGGCCATGCTCAGTGTAAGGTTCCGTAGGTATTCAAAAACGGCTGGGTCGATTATGTTTGAAATAGTTTTAAAGTAATCATGTTTTAAAGTATTCCATAAGCCCACTATTCATGATTTTTTATTTATTTTAAAGTACTAGTTGGAACTCTGAAGTTTAGGTGGAAAAATTTGCCTAGTAAGACTTTTAACTTGTCATAAATTAAATTTACGTGATTATGTCCATGAAAAATGCTCATCTACTTTCATCCCAAGATAAGAGTCATACATAGGTACTATGATATAGGTACTAAAGTCGTGTAAAAATATTTTTCAAGAATATCGGCACAACTATGTAAATATGTACAAAATAGGATTGTAGTAGTTCACCATAAATAATTAATGCTTTCCTATACAACACCTAAAAATGCAGAGATAAATCATACGCTGTGGTTTTAAATTAAGCAAAATATTAATAAATGTACATTTATAATTTCGGTGAATTTCTTGTTATTAAAATTTTACTTATTTAAAATATTATTGAACTGAGAATAAAGCAACTCATTAATGAATATGACTTTTATATAATATATCTATATCATCATCATCAGCCTATGATAGTCCACTGCTGGACGTAGGCCTCTCCTATTAACTATGCGTATAGACGCATTAGGAGGTAAATGCCCATAATCACCACGCTGGGCAAGCGGATTGGCGATCGCAGTAATGTGTCCACTATGATGACGCTACTGCCCATCATCAACCCGCAGGAGGAGTTGGGGTGGTGACAAATGTATTCTTTTTGCCGTCACCACACGGCCAAGGCAGTACCTAGGATATTTCGAACACAGCATTGGTAAAGTTAATGTAGACAATACGTATAGTACTCGTAAGTAAAAGGCTTCGTATTCCTGCTTCTTTAGCGTTCTAGGGATAATTGTTATTTGGAATAAACTATATTTATTAAGATATATATTATATGCCTCTATACAGGATGTAACAAGAAATAAATTGGAGAAAAAACTCTAACCTTTAAATAGTTCATTATTAATACAGGGGTCTTCAGAAAAAAAAACATTACTGCAACCCTAATATTCCTAAATCGGTGCCGTAGTCACCCAAGATCCGTTCATTTTTAGTTATAAAAAGGGCTACAAGTATAAAATCATCAAATTCATTGAACACTGGTATGGTTGGCTAAGAAGTGCCTTATCAGTATATTATGTGTGCTGTTTGGCAGCTAATTGTATGTAAACTACAGGCTGTTAGCTTACGGCTAGACTGGGCGTAGCGCGCCGTAGCTCGTAGCAGATGTTGCGTGGCGAACAGTGAGTGAGTGAAAGAGACAAATCCTCGAAAACTCGAAAAAAATATTGTTTTTCGCAGTAGGGCCGTTGGTACGGAATGAAATATTTCAATGTCCCAATCAGGAGCCTATTGCATAACAAATTACTACTACTACTAATCTTACAAGCGGAAGTCTGTTTCTAGTAGGGAGATAGAAAAGAGACTTCCGCTTGTAATATTTTTATTTTATTTTTTTTTTATTTAAGGAGAACCAACAGCTTCACATCTTAAATAGTAAGTAAGAATACAAACAGAAAGCCAATTACAGGAACTCACATATATTATAGTGATAGAACAAATTAACACATAGCGAAATTATTATTAGTTATAATTTATTATGCAACAGGCCCCTGGTTTAAAAATACCGAATTTACATAATATATCAGTGCCTCTCGCTCGCACTTGTTGAAAACGAAATGTCAGTTTCACGGAGTTGGTGGACCGCCATATTGGAAGTGCCTTCAACCGAGGGTGCTTGGCTGTGGCGCGTGAAATATCGCTGGCAGTTACGATGCATCAAGTACAGTAAAGTTCAAATATACCTAAGTCGTATTTTTGTCGGCGCTTAGATATTTGTCTTTCCCGTGTTTTATTAAATATACATGGGTACAAATATAAAAAGCGCTTGTGGCCTAGCGGTAAAACGCACGGCTGGCTGCTACGCAGCGGTCGTGGGATCGATCCCCGGCTCGTACCAATGAGTTTTTAATAAAAATTATATACGAAATATCATTTGATATTCACAAGTGTTTTACGGTGAAGAAAAACATCGTGAGGAAACCTGTATACACCTGCGAAGAAATTAATTCGTATGATGTCGAGTTGCGGAAAAAATGGCCAGAATACAACAACAACAACATGATGGGTATGTACAAGTACATCATGTTTTTTTTTTTTAATAAATACGAGGGATAGGTTGGTATAGGTAGGGCCTACCGACTCGGTGTGTAGTTTTTAACAAAAATATTTTCTTTGATTAAATAATGATATCATTATTTTCCCGTCTAACTAATATCATTGTTATGTGATACTGTATGTTGTATGTATGTAAAGAAAATGTTACGAATAAAACTCTCAAAATGGCAAAATGCATTCAAAAATAGCAAATTAATTTTATTCGAATTCTGTCTATAATTGTCATTAATTGTAATAAACAATAGCAGCAAACTAAATTGTTATTGCATAACTTCAATCAAATGAAATAATTTGGAGCTCTCTACGAGTTCGCATCGCTTTTGTTCTCGAAACTAAATAAAATTTAAATTAAAATGTCAATCAGGCACAGACGAGTCATTTCTATTAGGTGGGTAACTATTAATTACACACTACCAGACCGTATTTTATTCACGATTATAATTTTCAATATAATTAAACACCATACCGTATTGATTTATCTCTACTTAATTATTTACAGGTAGATAGATATGCGACCTTGACCAGGTCGTCGGACCATCTTGTGGGAGGTCTGCCCACACTGCGTCTTCCGGTACGTGGTCGCCAGCCCAGCAGTTTCTGGCCCCACCGGCCATCTGATCTTTTTCTTTAGGTCGCGGGAACCCACTGAAAGCAAGCAGTGCATAACTGGTCATATTCGCGATCATTGGAGGCGTATGTCCAGCAGTTGGCGTCTTTTGGCTGAAATTATGATGATGATGAGATAGATATGCGAGATAGGATAGGATTTGTACAGTGGGAGCATTTGTAGGTATACTGATCAATGTGAACACATCTCCGCTATCCGACATGCGGACATGTTCATAATTGTATGCGTAATGGGCCTTCATATGCATAACCTACCAGCGAGAAGGGATAGCAGCAAGACAACTAGTTTCTTCAAAACAAAATGAACATGCGTTTCTGTCACCTCAAAGTAATTAAGAGGCTTACTTTAAATGCATTTATTACTGAAAACTGTGCTCAATGACAGACATAATTAAATATGATTCGGAAGCTAATCCTTGAAATACTAAGGAAATTATTAGTTTTTCGTTTTATGATAAGCATTCAATTGAGGTTACCGTGGAACTAGGTCGGTTTGTGTAGGGTTCTGGCATGTTTTTCATTTATTTATTTAAATAAATTCTCATATGAAATGCAGCAGAGTGTACATAATACCTGCATATTACTTTTGCATCACGTCCTCGGAGAAAACCTTCTCCGCAACTACATGCGCAATATTACGGCTGATTGTGTTTCACACAATTTGAAAACTTACGTTACATTTGAAGACATGTTGCTATATCACAGACAGCTTTAACTTAAATACCTCGTTACCGTTAGGTAGGCACCTATTCATACATAGGTAGGTAAATACTTACTCTATAAAGCTACCATGAAAATACAGTTCAGTGAATATAAGTTTGCATAAATTAAAAACTATGAGTAAATACAAGTAAATAGGTTATCTTGGATTTATCAGAATTAGTTCTCATGGAGACATTTCATGAAAATAAACTTTGGCTAAAATCCAGCAACTTATAAATTAGTTTTAATAATGTAATTAAAACTTATAACTGGAGAAAACCAATTTTCCTTTGATCACTAGGCTCTAAAATCCTTGGAGCCGCTATGTGTAAAATTTTCATAGTCAAAGTATGATAATAATATTAAATATAATTTATACCTACCTACTGTCACATCGTTACTGAGTTAATTTTTATTGAACGTAATTAATTTTAAAAACGAGCTTGTTTTTCATACCAGAAACCATAAAAAATTAGAGTGTAAAATTTTTATCTTACCGAATCATTACACATTTTTGACCAAGCTTGTATTGTTTTACAATGGAGTGCTACAATTAGTGTTCAAGACAAATTAGAAAAAGTCTTAGATCGGAACCCTGGTTTCGACGACATTTCGAAATTTGGTCATAATGCACCATAATAAAGAAATGCCACGATACCTCAAGAACATGACGTTAACTTCAATGGACGTGGAGCGATCGTTTTCGACACACAAAAGAGTGTTTGGTAACTGTAGAACTCGTTTAACCCCGGATAATACAGAGAAAATAATAACTAACGGATTATGTTATTCCAGCTGCCAGCACTTCCTTAAATATTTGGATTCATACTTCTAACTGACAATCTGAAGACTGACTTATACATTTATTTTGGTTTGATTTTATAAGTACAGAGACGCGAGTTAATATTATAGCTTTTATATCGACCGATAAAGTGCCGTCTGCTGCAATTAAATAACTTTATATGCTTTAGGTTCTTTTTGTATCACCATTATGAACTTATATACCTATTTCATATAACTTTTATTCAATATACTTACAAACAAACAAAGAACTATAAAAGAAAATAACAAACTAAAAGTAATAATATAAAATTAAAACTAAACCTACCCATAAAAATAATATCCTATTTAAGAAACACTCGCCGTCCAGCAGGTCCGCCTGCGGCATGGACCCCATCACGTTATACCTATTTCATTATACTGTTTATGTTTATACTACGTATACATTTTTTTTAAAATATTATATGCTATTGAGCAACTAAAGATTCAATTGAATCTAATACCACGGTAAGCTTCCAAAATGTTTGCCTGTGATGTTCTAAATATACAAAACCACGACATAAAATGCAATCCCATGGCCTCGGTAATTTACTTATACATATTTACTACTTCCCTCCGTAAGTATTCTATATGTATATCTGAAACTATTATACCGTGCGCCAGTAGAAAACAAAAAGGGCTGACTTTCAGATACAGATACAGATACTTTATTGATAAAAATACATGGTTTTTTACAAGTCATTACTACAATTCTAACATTCTATTTCATATACGTATTGTGACATGTATAAGTAATTTTATAATATTTATATGGTAGTACAAGTATTACAAAACTAGTTATTACTACTAACTCTAGCAATATGTTTGATATTTATATTATGTTAAATCTAAATATTGGCTGTATGTCTATTATTACAAGGTTGAGAATCATTTGTTAAAGTATATTATGACATATAATATATTATGATTAGATTATAATGATAATTAGATAGAGGTCAACAGTTTCAATAATATGTCTTGTCTTTGACACATATCGTGAAACACATTTTTACTAATAAATATCCATAATTGTAACTAAAAATATGTATATTTGAACTCAAGGTTAAAGGCTTTTTTAAGTTGGTGATAATTGAGACAAGGTGGGTTATGAGATAGGATCGGCAAATAAGAGCTTGGAGCTTCGTATTGAATGATTAATTACCCGCATTTTATAACAAGTATACCTTTATATAATATGTTTTGATATACAAAAAAACCTGATAAGTATATTATCATCACATTATCATCAATAACAAAACATGAACTCAAACTCAGACATTTCTTACCTAATTTTCTTTTCGGTATTTCGTTTAATAAAATAGCGTCCTTCAAATTACATAACTCATTTTATCTACTACCAAAAATGTTTTAAAGTTTAGCCGAGCATTTATTCTTTAGTGAAAATGAACACGCTCGCATTTTTTCCGATTCGCCGGTTTGTTGGGACATATCCGGATTTTCAGGTCAAATCCGGATTCCATTGGGAACTGAAATTGAATTTTTGATCATATCAAAAACACGTTCCCTTGTTAGAAACAATACCGGCGTGAAATAGCAC
>JALPQI010023236.1:0-18034 GCA_025490895.1 Thaumatotibia leucotreta
CCGATCTATGTTAGAAAGAGGCATTTGACTACCCGCAACGGATATATTGACAAAATTATTCAAATTTTAAACGCTTTAAGACATAGCGTGACAAGGTACCCTGAGTACTAAACTTTATAGTTGAGAAATATACTAAAAAACATAATTTTACTGATATTCTTGTATACACGTGTTCCTTAGGATGTAAATAACCCAATTATAGCACAAACCCATTTTGGCACTTTTTCACCCGCTTCGACAAAACCTCATGTAACTCTGTAACTAAATGCCGTGACTAGGTACCTTTCCCTGTGCGCAGCCACATTTGATGATTTTTGTATGTCAATTTCTAAGCAATCTATAATACAGCTGACATTGTGGTAGCGATGCCTAAATGCAATAGGAAGGTTCTTTTTTATTAATTTTTTATCTAAGTTTATAATGAATAGTTTTAAATAACTACTTATTAATCTTATTATTGGAATGTTTACTAAATATAATCTGCTAGCATAAGATAAGGATATTTCAAAATTATCCTCTAGTTCAGAAAATGTGGTATTCATTCTAATTTTTTTCAAGCATAGTAAAATGTGTTCTATTTTTATATTTGTTAATTTATGCAATAGCTGAATAATAAAGTAACATTCTTTGGAAATACCAATATACAACACAGGCTTCCTTTCAATTAAACGCACAGTATTTACACGGCACTGTAATTGTTCAATATGCTTATTATTTTCTATGACATTACTGTCCGAATCAGTATCTCTTGATGATGAAGTAGGTACAAAAGGTGATAAACAACCACATTCTAAAAAGGAAATATCACTGTCCGATTTTTCTTCTTCTAGAATTTTTCTTTTGCTGCTTGGATTGCGGCTGGGGCTGAAGGAGATGGTTTCACTTGGTATGAAACAGTCTTGAAGGGTGATGTGGCAATAGTTTTATGTTGCCATATTGTTTGAACAGCCTTTCACTTGGTATGAAACAGTCTTGAAGGGTGATGTGGCAATAGTTTTATGTTGCCATATTGTTTGAACAGCCTTGCTCCCAGTAACTTTAAAAAATGTGAAATCAACAACATAAATAATATATATAAATGAGACAATCTTATACAAATCAACCTAGTCCTACTGTAGTAAACTCAAAAAAGGTTTTTGTTGTAGGTGCTAGATGATGGTATATAAAATAAATATTATATAAATAAATACTTAAATACACCAAAAACAATCATGACTCAGGAACAAATATTCATGCTCATCCCACAAATAAATGCCCTTAAAGAGATTCAAACCCGAGAACTCCAACTTTGTTGGGTGGGTGACTACCAACTAGGCTATGGAGGATGTCTAAAATATATTGATATATATTTTTTATAATTAATTAATATCATACCTTCAGGCTCCATAATTTCTTGCACCATGTCATCTTTAATATTGATAGTTGTTTGCAGACACTTTGTGACAAGGTCAATTCTTTGTCTTTTAAGAAACACTTCTCGGCAAGGAACAGCATCACTCAGCCGTCTTTTGAGATCCTCTTGACAGTGAAATTAAGTTGGCACAGCCTCATTCATCAGAAGTATCTTCTGACTAAAGCCCATTTTGTACTTCATGTAATTAGTTGTGTCTTTATCCATCTGAAATTAAACTGCATTGTTGAAATACCAACATTATATTTGACAGGACAGTAATCAGAAAACTACAAACAAGATGTGAAAAATCTCAACAATATAATGCTGAAAACAAAATATTTAGTTTTGCAATGTAGGGTCTAAAGAGGTTAGGAATTAAAGATGTTGTTATATTTTGTATACCGATATATTTACCTCCTATTAGGTAGGTACAACGTGAAGTGATACTTACATCAAAGTGATCTTCACACATAAAGACATTTTTGTATGTGATTTAATGGAATTTGGATCTCTTCGAGCTAACTTAAGCCACAGTTTTCGTCTTTTGGGATCCGTTGGTATAGAAACAAACAGTTTCTGTGGACTCTTTATTGAAGTATTTGTACACTGTGGCACTAAACACCATTTATACCCCATTTTATTCAACAAATTTGATTTGAAGAAAGTCGATAATAATTACGTACTGTTTACAAACGATATTGACTCTGTTTTTTTTTTTTTTTTTTTTTCTTTTCACGCATCATATTTGCGCGTAGTGGCTCTCTTCCGATTAGCCAGTGTCAAGTTGTTTCGTTTCATCATAACGCGTTGTTTAATATGTTGCTAATCCTGTTACAAATTTATAATTTGATTTTATTAATGGTACAGTGGGAGCCTAAGGCGTTAAAAATATCTTTGCTGTTAACTGGGTCAATTTGGATTAGATTAGGAATATGAGTAGGTAGCGGAATATTTAAGTTTATCAAGACGGAATATAGGGAAGAATTATCATAAAGTTGACAATTTAAAAAAATGTGATTAAGGTCACCTATATCTAATCCACATTCACAGAGGGAGGAGTCTTTAATGTGAATTTTCGCCAAATGTGATGGGGAGCAGCAGTGCCCCAGCCTCATTCTTATTATTGTGGAGCAAAATTGTTTACACATTATAAATTTGGAAAACCACGGTTTTTTTGGAATATTAGGTTGTATTAAGAAAAATAATTTACCACGTTTTTTGCTTGACCTAGTCCAGAGAGCTGACCAGGATTTGTATAAAGCCTTGGTAGCCAAGGGGGCTAAATCATGGGAATAGTTTTTAAAAGGGACTTTGTCCCCACACACCACCGCTTCCTTGGCGAGCTGATCAGCCTTTTCATTGCCATCAATACCTGAATGGCTTGGTATCCAAATTAAAAAAACTCTTAATCCTCGGTTTTTGCAGGTTATAAGGCTATTTTTGATTTGGAAAATGATATCATTATTAGGAATAGAAAACGGATTGGTTAACAAGGATTGCAAACAACTACGGGAGTCCGAAAAAATTATAGTCTTTTTTAATTTACAGAGTAAGATGTAATTCACGCTTTTCAGAATTCCTATGCTCTCACCAGTGAAAACAGAAGTTTCTGGGGGACATTTTACTTTTTGGACAATATTGTACTGGGAATGAAAGATGCCTACTCCTACACATCCCTCTTCTGATAACTTAGAAGCATCGCAATAGATAGTATGCCAGTCATGCCATTCACGTGAGAGGATCTGTCGAAGATATTCATCAGAATGGGGATCATCAAGGCAGATATCAAAATTAAGGATCACTCGAGGGCAGAACGTTATAGCTTCATAGCTATGTTGGAAGATAGGAAGACATGGGGAGTGGTGGACAGGGTCTTTGATTAATTGGAATTTTATTAGGCTTTTCACGAGACATGGCGGGCTTTTATTGGACCTTGTAGCTGCCTTAAGATCAAAAAGTCGGTGGATAAGGGGATGATATGAGAATTGGAATGCACGAAATAAATACCTGTCAGCGAGGAATTGTCTGCGGAGGCTCAGAGGTGGGTCAGCGCATTCCACCTGTAGCGCGTTGGTAGGACTAGATTTCATTGCTCCTGCAACAATTCTTAATGCTCTGTTTTGAATGAGATCCAATCCTCTCAGTCCCTGTTTATTTCCAGGTTCCAACAGGAAAGAAGCGTAATCTAATACGCTTCTTACCGTTGCATTATAGAGAAGTCTGAGGCTAGTTGGATGGGCTCCCCACCAAACTCCCGACAGACATCTCAGGGTATTAAGCCTTCGTTCACATTTCTTTTTCAAATAGCCGAAATGCTCGGAACCGTTTAATTTTGAGTCCAATGTTACTCCTAAGAATTTATATGCCGAACGAATAGGTATTTTCTGATGATTAATAGATATACTGATTTGAGGGAGGATTCTTTTCCGAGAAAATATCACCGCACAACTCTTAGTGGGGGAAAGCGTTAACCCGTTTTCAGAGAGCCATGAATTTAAAGAGTTCAACGAGGTATTTAGATTTTCACAAGCTACTTTGATGTGTTTATTTGCAGAATATATTAAAATATCATCTGCGTATTGTAAAACCTGGCAATCAGCAGCCGACATTTCCAAATCGTACGTGTAGACGTTATATAGTAGAGGGCTCAGGACTGACCCCTGCGGCAGTCCCTTCCATAACAATCTTGTCGGCTTGATATCAGGATCTCTTCCACGGAAGGTGATCTGACGTTCCGAGAGCAAATTACCAACGAGGGTAGCCAACTTCAATGGGACATTCAGTTTACGAAGTTTTTGTCTGAGGATGGGGAGTCGGACGTTGTCATAAGCGCCTTCTACATCTAAGAATGCGGCAACCACAGAGGCACCCTTTGAGAAAGCAAGCCTGATATCAGTAGTAAAGATCCCTAAGCTGTCGGTAGTGCTCTTACCCTTTCGGAAGCCAAATTGGGAGGATCCGAAGAGTTCGCGGCTTTCTAGAAACCATTCGAGTCTATTTTTAATAAGGTGTTCAAGGCTTTTAGTTAGAACCGAAGAAAGGGCAATGGGGCGATACGATCTAGGGTCATTAGGGTCTTTTGAGGGTTTTAAGATCGGCATTACCAGCTGGTGCTTCCAAGAAATAGGGGGGTGACCCTTGAGTAAAATACAATTAAACAGGTCTAAAAGATATTTTTGGAAGCGGGTCCCTGCTTTGGTGATAAAAGAGTAAGTGATGCCATCGTAGCCAGGAGTGGAGTCTTTAACTGATCCGAGAGCATTAATTAGCTCTTGGTGGGTAAAGGGCTGGTCTAGGGGATCAGACGAGTCATTGTTAAGGAGCCCTATGGGGGAGTCCAACACATCTGGAGCGAAAGGAGGAGCTAAGTTAGAAAGAAAAGCTTCCGCCCAGAGGTGGGAAGAAGGATAAGGACAGCTGCGGGAGATAGATGAATTCCTGAATCTACGGATATTATTCCACACCAGAGTATCTGGAGTCGCAGGATTTAAAGAAAGGCAAAAGGACTTCCAGCCTTCCGACTTCTTTTTCTTAAGTAAGGATCTTGTTTCCGACATAACAGCCGTAAGATTTTGAAAATTCTCAGTTGACATGCACAGTGCATACGAGAGTTCAGCACTTTTTCTTTTCTTTATGGCATTGGTGCAATCTTTGTCCCACCACGGAGGAGAGGGAACTTTACCAACTGCAGCATTTTTAAGAGGAAATGCTTTCTTCGCAGCAGAGTTTATGGCTGCTACCAGAGAATCAGAACAAAGCTGTGGAGGATTAAGGGAAACAGGAGGTAAGCCATCAACTTCGCTATTTAAGTATCTTCTATAACTGTCCCAGTCTGCTCCATTAATATTATAGATTAAAAGGGGTTTCATAATCGACCTTTTTGAAGACGGGAGTGGCAAAGTAAGGATGATAGGGAAGTGGTCACTACCATATGAGAATTTTAACACTTCCCAAGTGATTTGAGGAGCTAGTATAGGAGAGCATAAAGACAGATCAACCGCACTGGTCGATTGATTAGGAAGAGGGCGTAGCGTTGGAGATCCAGAATTGAGTAAACATAAATTTCTACTGTCTAGAATGTTCAGGAGGTGATTACTTAGAAGGTCACTTCTATCACAGCCCCATAATGGGTGGTGAATATTGAAGTCACCTAATATTATTATAGGGAGAGGAAGGGTTGATATTAATTGGTTTAATTCATTTAAGATATTGGAAGAAGGTGTAGGAATGTATAAAGAAAGAAAGGTGATTTCTCCCACCCTCGCGCAAACCCCGTTAAAGTTAGCGTTATGTAGATCGATGGGAATTTGAGAGAAAGGAATATGATCTCTGATGAACAGAGCACATCCTGCTCGTCCATCTGCCCGGTAGTTCATGAGAGATACATATGATGGAAGTTTAAACTCTATATTCGGTCTAAGCCAAATTTCCGATATGGCCATGACATAAGGGTTGAATTTATTTATTAGAAAAATAAGATCAGTTTTTTTATTTAAAATACTACGCGTATTCCATTGAAGAATGACTCTGTCCATGATTTGAAGAATTTGTAAAAGATAGGAGAGAAGAAATAAAAGGGGCAGCGTGGGACAGCAGAGACGGATTAGCCAGTGGGCTAGAGGGGGAAAGAGCTTTAACAAGAGCAGAAAGGATTTTAATAAGTTCTTTGACAATATTGTCGTTGGAAGGAGAGATTTCTCTAAACACAGGGCCGGACTGGATTACCGGATCCCTTGTAAGAGAATCGTGGGCTTTTCTATCATATCCTTTAGATAGAGTAGGTGGGGAGCGGGGACTGCGGAAGACTGTTTTTCTATAAGAGGTAGCTTGGTTCACGGGCGAGGATACCACGTTAGCAAATGATCTTTTAGTAATTTTGGCATGTCTATCTGAAGCTTCCATGTACGAGATATTCTCATCTGACATTGTTTTTTTGATTGCAGTTTGCCGAATATATTCGGGGCACGATTTATTATTGGCAGAATGCCCTGCTCCAAGTCCGAGTGGGCAATTGCAGCAGTGCACTTTGTCCGAGTCATTTTCTATGTTGCAAGAATCACCTAGATGGGCACCACCACAGCGATAACAACGGGGGAGTGATCGGCATTTTTCTTTGGAGTGTCCAAATCGGCAGCACTGGAAGCATTGGATGGTGGGGAACGTATACTGCTCTACTGTCAAAGAGTTGAGGCACAGAAATACCCTTTTTGGCAGAGTCTGACCATCAAAGGTTACTACCACCGTCTCGGAAGGTAGCCAACAATGAGACCCATCTGGGGACTTTTTTTTGTAATTGAGGCGTCTTATTTTAATTGGACAGGAGTTAGCATTGGCCGTTGGAACCTTCATGTTTCTTAATACTTCGTCCGGTGTCCACTCTGTTGGGACACCCCGGACAAGACCCATCCTTGTAACGCTAAATGAAGGGATAAAGGCGCGGAATTTGTGCTGAGTCAAAGAGGGAGAAGTTAAGAATGCGTTGGCATCTTCAGCCGAGTGGAAACAGACTGCAACTCGGTTTCTACCAATCCTTTTAACGCTTCCCTCAACTACATTCGGAAATTCCCTATGATGACCCTGCATGAAGAAGCCAAAAGACACTGGATGTAGCACCGTACCGGAGTCGGGGGAAGATTCAATTTTTTGCACGTGTACCAGAAATGGGCCTTCGTCAGTGCAGGTATACTTTTCCCGTCCGACAGGGGTGGACTGGGATACCGGGGATTGGGTTTGAAACTGTGGAGCGCCAGGCGAATTCGCAATCAAGTGAGGTGGTGGTGTCATCATGTTTGTATCATTTGTCGTTTGAGAGTTTTGACCTAATTGTAACTGAGTATCTGCAGGAGTACGAGATTGGGGTCTTACCTCTACCACAGAGCTACCTGACCAATCAGACGGCGGAGTCCGAGACCGAGACCGAGACCGAGGTCGAGAATGAGGGCGATCGTTGATGGCACGCATAGTACGTTCACGGCTGCGAATAATTTTGTCCCTTGGAGGGGTCAGCAAAGATTTTTCAAACGATTCATGTTGCGAGAGGCTAATACTTTTATGAAGAGGGCGAGGAGAGCTCCCCCCTGGATCATATTCGCCAGCATCCTCATGCATGAGGATGCTGGCTTAGACTACTACTATTCACAAAAATAATAAACTAAACAATTTGCGGGTATAAAATCAGGTATAGCAACAAAATTTAGTGGTTACAGTTATAGAAATATACAACAAAACCGTTGAAATATCACCAAATTTCCAAATGTCAACCGTTCTCAACTGACACCGACAATCGAATCTTGACTCTGTTTACTAGTAGGTGACGTCACACCTCCACCACCAAGAGTGGACTCGGCGTATTGTTCTATACATGCAATCAGTTAAACAAATACCATGCATTTTAACGCAGAATAAGTAAACATTATGTTGTCACTCTCTAACTAACGTCTTTTCCCATATGTAGTAAAAGATAACAATACTTCAGTGCTTGCTGCTATGGCAACATTTTGCATTTGACGTGCCTTCAAATGCCTACTGTGGCCGCTCCGCCATATTGTGTTGTGTTACGGTTCTCCGCACAGATAAAATATAGGGAAGATTCCGTGTATTAAGACATTCCTGAACAAACTATTGTCATCCTTTACCATCTCAGTATGTATTCCATAAGGAAAAAGAGACAAACAAGGTAGTTCTACTCGGTCGTGAATTATATCACCGACTCCATTTTCTTGAACAATGCTACCAACCTGACTAGATAAAATGTCATTACTATTAGTGTTGTCCAGTCTTCATCGTATGCTTTTATCGGCAATAATAATATTTTTACCAAATTAGGTAGCGATGAACAGTGCGAATAAACCTTATTTCCTACCCAGAATCACGATCTTCTGCGATCCTTAATATGTCATGATTTCTAAATCTACACTTTAGGATAAAAATAAAATCACAAAATTAATGAAATATTTTCTTTAATTAAAATGTCAAATGTCATAAGAAGTGTTCTGTCTAAAACGTATGCCACTAGTTGGCGCCACTTAGCGGTAAGGTCCCGCTAAGAAACACAATTACCTAGCCTCAAAGAACAACTAACTAGAAGAAGGTCATTTTATTTTTTTACATAAGTTTATTAACTTGTACAAATCATTTAAACACGAAACTATAGGCGCTCTGAGAATTTAGACAAGTTTCTGGACCTGACGCCTCAGTGCTGCCGCCCTGATGAACGGCATTTCAGAAATCCCTCATTATAACATGTTTTACGGAACTTATCATCCCTTAAAGCATACCTAACAATTTTCGTATGATGGCTTCTTTATAATTAATCAGTCTACACAAGTATCACATGAGTGTCATTATTAAACTAAACTTACTTTACTTTCTGGTTGACATGACATTGGATGATTACCAAATATGGTGGGTACTACGTCAGAATGTAATCACTTATGGGTACGCCCTTGCCTGAAACAACAGCTTAAAAATGTGCGGAGCATATTTTTGAATACTTTTTAGGGCACCAGTCGTCTGCCTTTTTGATATTTTTGACCCATATTAGCCTTTGTTCAGTGTCCTGTGGAAACCTGTTGGAAATTAAAAACATCGATTCATTTTCTGAGTTGGCTATCAATAGATTTATCGATATCACGATCGATCGCTTAAGTACAACACTATGCAATACAAATATTTGAATCCCACTATTTATAATTACATTACGAATGCAAATACGAATGGTTAATTCACAAAACTACACACATGTATCCGGCAACAAATATTGAATAAGATTTTCAGTTACTTTTACCTTAATAAGGTTCGAAATTTTAAAATTCAAGTCAAAACTAAATTACCGGTGAAACGTAATGTCTTTATTTTGTTCATTCAGGTAACCCTGGCGGTTTTTGCACCATGGAACCACACAAGTCATCACTTTTATCACATTCCGTGCACTTATCGAACAGAAATATACATGAAAAGCTTTATTTTAATCACTTTTACTATTTGCGGTTTAGGTGCACTAGTATAGCCAAACAAAGATCGTTGACAGGCATTGCTGGCGTCACCCACAGATATAATAGACTCGGTCTATTAAATTAATAAGTCTATGGTTCTCCGAGGTACAAAAAGTATCAACGAGTCGTGTTCTTAAAATAAAATAGTGTTTATTTGGAAATTCTACGGATACTTCTTTTTAATTGTGTGGTGTAGTGGTGACGGACAAGAAAAGACATAATGCCTGAGTGCAGTGTCGTTGGATGTGGCTTAAGAAAAAAATAAAACCAGAAAAGTTTGTCGTTACACCGGTATGTTTATATTTTAACTGAAATATTCATTATTTTTCTGATGATTTTACTTTATATCTTCTCATTTGGTTAATAATATGACAATGAATAAGATTTGTAATAAATTGTAATATAATAAGGCTTGATTTTCGATATTTTGTACTATATAAATTAGTAGATTTGACGTTTAGTGGTGTATTGTTTTATATCGATGTTATGTGAAGAATCTGATCATTTGAAAGATTTTAACCCTAATTCGCCTCGAATATCATAATGTACAACTGTTTGATCAACACATAATCTCTAAAATCAATGTCATTGTCTGTATAGCATTTTGTCAGGTTATCACTCTATAATTTTACTCATGATGAATAACAATCAACTTCTATAAATATGAATATACTTTGAAAACCTGAGTCCTGTAAGCATATTTACCAAGGTTGTAAATTTCATAATTTTTTTCAGGTTACCAAAATTTGAATATATGAGGAAAAGAAGCAATCGGAACAGAAAATATAAGGCCAAATGTTAAAGACATCTCTGAAACCAAGCCGAATCCAGGAAATTTTATATAACATTAAAGACTCTAAATATGGTCAGGAATCCAGCATTAAAATCTTTTGGTTTCCTTACGAGCACCCTGTATATGACATCCGTGGTCAGTAACAATAATTTAGATAGGTACATTTGTTTAAATTTAATTTAATTTCCTGAACTACAAAAAAAAATATTTTTGCTAACTGCACTATGGATGTCTATGCATAATTTAATTAAAAAGCAAGGCATTATGTATTCAAAATAAGGTTTATTCAGTTTGCCTTAACAGGCAGAAGTTAACAAGATCAAAATGTACTAAAATCTAATTAGTTGTTTTAATTTCAGAATTTGAAGCCAGAATCTGCACAGCTGACAGCTGATATAACTGCTGTAGAGATTCAATACAGGGAACAACAAAATCCTGTTGGAAAATGCAGGGAGCATGAGAATGTCATGAACCGAGTCAATAATTCTACGAGTATCATTGTGATAGTTTTATTGCATTCATTGGATTGTTATATTTTTTGACTTTCAATATATTTTTATTACATGCAAGTTTCTTTGATTGCCTATTCAATCCCCTTAGAGGATTTAACCAACTAGAGTGACTTTTAACATGGTTTCTTTTTACCAAAAGCATATGAGCAATGTATGACTGTTTATTCTGTCCTAATCCAAAAATTAACAAACGCCCTTTTTTTATTTTGCTCTATTTATATTTTTCTTTGACACAAGCAACTAACGCATTAGCTAAAATATAACATATGCTTATAAATATTGGATGTCATATACCCAAGATAAAACGACCAAGATCACCAACGACCGAGGTGTGATGATTACATTATTAAACTATTCTTAGTTTAAACAAATGATTATTCAGATTGTATTTGTATGTATTTATTAAATTGCCTTATATTTACCTAAATCAGTTTGTATATTTTGCAATTGTTAATCAAACACTATGCAATGATATAGTGGTAGGTCATCGTGTACTAGGCCGGTTCATTGAATACCTAGTACCGGTTCAATCTGTACCAGAGATTGTACAGTCGAGTGCATTAATATATAGACACATTTGTAAGGGATCAGTATGGAGAAGTGTATATATATTAATGCCCTTGACTGTACACAATGAGCCATTTCTCATCTGTTAAAAACCTAAATTATCTCTGCTTCTATTGGGTTTTAATAAAAAATTATAATGCAAATTTAAAGCTAGATAAATAACAAAAGCATTTGTTATTTATCTAAAAAAATGCCCATTGGACTTATATTGACTGAATTATTAAAATTAAAATTTATGGTGGCTCATTGTTGACAACCTCACCCTATATTTTTTTGACGTCAAAATCAAAATAAACCAAATTTTGCCAGTAATATTAGTCACTTTTAAGGCGTCTTTTGTATACATATCTCTATTTCATAAAATAAGGTACTATCATACGTTTACTTATACCTATTTCAAACATGAACCGGCAGCAAATGGCAAGAGTTATTTTCAATTAAGGGGAAAAAACGATTATTAGTGTGATAAAACCTTTGTTACACAGTACACTGTTGAAAACAAAGAATTATTTAAGTTTCTCTTTAGACAATTAAAATGGGTTATTCCCACCTGTTACCACCAACTTGACACCAGTAACAACAGGGAATTTTTTTCCCACCTGTTACCACCAGAGTACTTGGTGGTAACTACTGGGAAAAATAATTCCCAGTAGTTACCACCAATCACTTTAGTGGTAACTACTGGGAAAAATAAATCCCAGTTGTTACCACCAAGTACTTTACTAGTAATGTGCTTGTTTTTAATAGAATATACACAAAATACTTTGCCAGTTATTAATAAGGAGCTAATTTTATGAATATTACTTTATTTATAAAATATCTTATTAACCATCGATTTTTACTAAAAATGAATACAGTGCTTGCGTGAGAACTATTTATTTATTCTTAAATTTCCCTTTTGTTACTATATTTTTGTTAATAAATGATTTAAGTCTAAAATGAATACATTTTGAAAATATTTTTTAAACTTTTTTTAAAAATATGTTATCAGTATTACCTACTCTGAATCTGAACCAAATTATTAAGAACTACTGACTTGATTATCACAGGGGCAGGTAAAAAGGGATGACGGGTGACCGGCTCGTAGGAGGGATAACTTTCATTTTTCATCATGTTGTTTTAACGGATTACGAATCTCAATCCTTTTTAAGATTATTATAACTACTACAAGGTTTTAGGTACTTACACGAAAAATTAAATATTGAAATATTCTTGTTTTGAATAAAAAAAACAGTGTAATTCGTCTTTATTTGTAGTATAACATTTTATAATAATTATAGTCTCTGGAAATTGTTACCATTGTATAACAAAATTTATGGCTACTAGGTATCCTATTGCAATAGGACTACTAAATATTAACTTAGTGGTAACTACTGGGAAAAAGAATTCCCACAAGTTACCACCTATTAGTTTAGTGGTAACAGTTGGGAATTTTAATTCCCAGTTGTTCCCAGTGGTAACAGGTGGGAAAAAAATTCCCAGTTGTTACCACTGGTGTCAAATTTATGGCTACTAGGTATCCTATTGCAATAGGACTACTAAATATTAACTTAGTGGTAACTACTGGGAAAAAGAATTTCCAGTAGTTACCACCTATTAGTTTAGTGGTAACAGTTGGGAATTTTAATTCCCAGTTGTTCCCAGTGGTAACAGGTGGGAAAAAAATTCCCAGTTGTTACCACTGGTGTCAAGTTGGTGGTAACAGGTGGGAATAACCCAATAAAATTAGGAATCAACTAAAGTCTATGACCAAAAACACCAATTTCATAGGTAATGACCCAATATTAATACAAATGTGTAATCACAGTAAGTACCTATCATAGTGGCTAGGTTTCATGACATGCTTATTGATTTAGAAGATAAATATACAAAAACTCTAATTTAACATGAAAGTAAAAACATTTTGAAATTCTCTCAATACCATGAATGCATGTATGACTATAAATTTACAATATCAGTCCTAATTCTTCAATTAAATAATCTTGACTTAAAAATGTAATATCATAATTAACTTAATTTAATAACTTGCACCTTTCATTTAGAAAATATGAAACATATGGAAAAGTTGAAGCATTTTATGGTATGTAAGTATGCTTTCTATAGATTACCGTTAATTGACTGACATACATTTAGTATACTACCTATTATTTATTATTAATCTCCTTCAGGATGTCATTTTGTTTAGTTATTTTTTCATGCATGTAGCATTGTCTTTTTACTTCTACTTTTTCTGTCAGCAGTGTTTTCATATTCATTTTATTTCATCACTTGCGGCGTTGAGGTAATATTTCTGGATTATTTTGTTTCATTGTCGTCAGCTAGAATATTAAAACAACTAGTTAATAATCTGTATCAATATTGAGTATTATTTACCTACATTAGAATATATTATTGAGCGAATTTATTTACCAATTTGATAAACAACTGGCATCATTTCCACTACCTTCTGGTTCCTGTCTTGAGTTAAGTTGTATTGTGGACAGTAAGCAACAATACACAGGGTGGCCAAAAAAGAAATGCATAACCCATAACCATTGCCAGTGAGGTTTTGGGACGCAGAGTAGATGGCCTAGCCGATTTGTTTGGAAATTAATTTAGGTTGAGGAACCTGTAGTACCTAGTAAGTAAGTAGTACTTAATAGTAACACCTTTGTTAGTAGTTTATTTTAATTAAAAATAATGATTGAGCCTTCTAAAACTGTCAAAAAGCCCCTTGGGGGTCTATTTTGAGTCCCAAAAGCTCACAGGCAACAGTAATACATTATTTAAAACAACCAACCAATGAACAAATATTTGTGATAAACAAACAGAAAAATGTTCTCGCAGGGATTCTAGCTTAAACTTCCAACTTTCTAGGCAGGGTCCCTATCACTTAGGCTACGGAGGTTGACAAAAATAATAAATGGTGAAGGTAAAAAAAGGTAAACGAATTACTATTATAGTTTTACCACAAAGTGTGATTGATCCGTCAGGATAATAAGGCAGGATATATTACAGGCCAAGCCATGGCTCAAATATTCGCTTGCTCCAGTGAGTGGCCATCAGTTCTTCGGGCGTTTTGTCCAGCCCACTTGCACTCTGAGATTTTCTGAGCTACGTCGGTGACTTTAGTTTCACGTATACCTATCTTCATTCATAATTCGATCTCATGGAGAAACTCCCAAGCATTGCCCGTTCCATCGCTCGTTGAGTGTGCTTACAAGAAACTACTACACAGAATACACTAGTCTTACTAGAGAGAACGTACTAGCTTTTGAATCAACGTGTAATTATTAGTATTCTCACTAAAAACTAATGAACATATAATTATTATTTAAAAAAAAAAACCCACGATACTGCTTATCGGCCACTTCAAGCAGCCCGACAAAATTGTCAAGTTAACTTGAAATTTGATCACTTTGATGGTTTATTAAACGTCAGATTATCCGGTCAAGAATTCACGTGCGTCGATGAGATCCGTCACTCAAAGTAAACGCCGCCAATTTCAAAATTATGGTACTAAAAGTTAAATTTTTAACAAAAATACAATTTGTTTTAGTTGTCAACGGTAAATATGCGATCATCATAAGCTCCAGCGAGGCCCCAATCCAACCAAAATCGTCTAAAACTTTAATAAAGCACAATTGTAGTTGATGCCAAACTGTCATTGTCAAATCATCCGCACGATTATTGTATCTGTGCCCGCAACCATGTTCTGTCCGTCACTGAATGTAGAGAATTGGATAGACAATGACAATTTGGTAAACGATATAACCATCATAAGCCCCCTGGTCGGCGTAAGTTAGTTAATTGATACAAATAGATCATTTAGATAGAAGTTTCCGTTAATATGAGTCGTTTTCAAAATATCGTAGGGTTTATGGAGCCAAAGTCACGATCATTTTCAATTGTGTTTCGGAACTTAGTCATACAAACTATATGACTCACTTTCGTAACACAATTGAAAACTGGATAACTTTGTAACACAAGAGAGTGGGGGATAGTTTTATTTTCATTCCTTTTTCCCTTAACCTACAGTAGTACCTACAACGAAGGGGACAGGCCTGCTACCGCGAACACCGAAGTTTGCAAATTTCGGGGATTTTTCTCTCTCACTCTAATGACACCTTCGTTGGAGCGACAGAGACAAATCCCCGTAATTTGCAAACTGATTTAATTATTCACATTTTTAGACCTATCAGTCAACTTCTGGGTGGCGGTCATCTATTGGTGCTTCTACCCTACGTCAATCCCCTTAAAGATTTTTAAAGCGCAGAAAAATAATTAAGCCCTTGTTCGTAATTACGAAGGCTGTTGTTGACATTTTAATGAGTTGTAGTGTTTATATAATGCAATATTAATTACTGGTTACTTGCCACTAGTTTCCTAGTACCTATTAGAAAAATTGCACATTTGTCGGACAAAGATCTTGACGCAACGCGTGTTTGTTGGGGATTTCTTCACTTCTCAGACATTGTTTCAATTGAAGTAAATGGAATTAAACATATGAAGGGCCCACGGGAAGAACAGTCATGTTTAGTCCTTCTAAACGTCAGGGAACATTTGCACCATAATCTATTACCTGCAACTTTATTACAAATTTTACTCTCCGGTACTACATGTTTAGTTAGTACCTATTTGTCTGTCTGGCAATAGATTGATTAACTACCTACTTAATTATTCAATTGATGGTGATATCAATTAAGATTAATTGGTTCTGAGAACAGTCGTGATTGTTGATCGATTTTAGATTTTGTCGAGTGGGGAAGTTTATTATTTAGAACCTATCAATAACATTTCAATAAGTCTGCATACAATGTAGGTACTTGTCATAAAATGTTGAAGTAGGTATTATTTTGTGCGTCACGCCAGTAGAAAACGAAAAGAATGTAAACAACCTAAAAACTTATATTATTGGGTCATTACCTATGATTGGCCTTTTTTGGTAATAGAATTTAGTACGTAGGTCCCTAATTTTATTATCTAAAGAGTAACGTAGATATTTTTTTTTTCAACAGTGCACTGTGTTACAAAGGTTTTTTCACACTAATCATTGTTTTCTTTCCTTCAGTAATATTGAACAATAAGCTTTGAAAACAACCCTTACCATATGCTGCCGGTTCATATGTTTGAAATAGGTATAAATGTGTGATACTACGTTGTTTTATGAAATAGATATAAGTATACAAAACAAAGAGGTCAAACGAGGAGGTGCTAAATATGGTAAAGGAGGGCAGGTGTATTTTAAAAACAATAGAGAACAGAAGAGGAAGAATGATTGGACACTTGTTACGACACGACGAGTATCTAAAGATTATAATAGAAGGAAAAGTTGAGGGAAGGAAACAGAGAGGAAGACCAAGGAGGGCCTATATGGACCAAATAAAAGAAAAGGTGCACGTGGTGTCGTATCAAGCAGTCAAGGAGAAAGCCCAGGAAACAGAAGCGTGGAAATTGCTCCACCGACAAGAGCCTACCTCTTAAGTTTATGATGATACAAAACACGCCTTAGAAGCGTCTAATATTACTAGCCAAATTTGGTTTATTTTGATCATCATCAGAAAAATTATACACAAAAATCATTCTATGAAGAATAAACCTTTCACAAAATTCTCCATACAAAACCCCAATTTAATAGGTAAACACATACAGAAAATTCAGAATATAATCTTGATCTTATCACCTTCAAAACTATCAAATTAAAATCTTAAACTTTGAGTTTACATGCATTTTTTATTAAAATTATTGATATTTATTAGTATAAAATTTACGTCAAAATAAATCTTCGAACGTGTTTCACTATATTGTGCTTAAGACTGCGACCATATAATAACATGGACGTCTAACGCCAGCTCAAAAATGCCCCCAAAATCAATTGTTCAATTGTGCCAAGATGGGCAGGACTTATCTTATCGCTTTTCTTAACGCCGCGCATATTTCGGCGCAACATCTTTGACAAACGTTTATAGAATATAGCCAATCAAAACTTTGATGGACCAATCACAACTATTTTTAAATGGCGGTTGAAGTTTTTAACCGACTTCAAAAAGGAGGAGGTTAACAATTCGTCGAAATCTTTTTTTTTTTTATGTAAATTCCCCGATTACTCGAAGACGCGTGGACCGATTTCAAATATTCTTTTTTTGTTTGAAAGGGTATACCTTCTAGTTGGTCCCATTGTCACCGAATCCAGATCTGATGATGGGATCCTGGAGAAATCGAGGGAACTCTTCAAATGTTGTAGGCACACATAACATTTTTCATTTATTTTCGAAGACTAATCAAGTATTTGCATCTAGTCATGAACATCTTAAGTTGGTGATCTGATGATGGAAGGTACAACTCTTTAGCAATTAGGAGTTTGGGGGATAATTCTTTAAGTATAACATATTTCGTGTATTTTGGAAGCTATTTGAGTATTTGCCATTAAGTGGTCATTCTTTCATGTTGGTGAGCTGATGATGTAAGGTACAACTCCTTGGAGATTAGGAGTTGGGGGATAATTCTTTAAATATAACATATTTCATATAATTTGGAGGCTATTCGAGTATTTGCCTTTAGGTGGTCATAGTCTCATGTTGGTGAGCTGATGAGGAAAGGAATAACTCCTTAACGATTAGGGGCTGGAGGATCATTCTTTGTATATATAACAAATGTCATACATTTTCGAGATCTATTCAAGTGTTTGCTTAGTAGTTATGACATGTCGGTTAGCGGTTAGTGATTCTTTAAATAATATTGGCATGCTAAGTCTGTTACCTTTGAATTTGTGTTTGTATTCATATAAGTTCGCCAG
>JALPQI010023237.1:0-12392 GCA_025490895.1 Thaumatotibia leucotreta
TTTTATATGACGGCAAATACGTCGTGTGAAAGAGCTCGTGATTCTGAGTCGAATAAACCTAAACTTGACCAAATTAAATAACAAGGTGATTTCAACAACGGTTTGTGAAAACGCCCGGTTACGGTCAGCTAAGTCACGTTGGTTTTATGCCAAATTATGCTAATTAAACTATGCAAACGTGCATTTTTCTGGTAATAGCCCTTTTCTTAATGGGCCACCTACAAATATGGACTAGATGCATGTTTGCATAGTTTAAGTGGCATAAAACTAGTGTGACTCAGGTGACCGTAACCATGGCAATAACACAGAAAAAAGTATTTCACCCATTATAATGGCCCATTAATTCATTCAAGAATTACTAGGCCATACGCTTTTGCAGTTAATTGAGTAAAACAGTGACTCATCAGCTCTTGGACAGGACTTTAGTAGACACGTATTAAATAATTATCTAATCGTTCAAAACTAAAAACTTCAAAGAACATATATCCAAGGCAAACAACAGACGTTTCACACGTTAGCAAATACAGCAAGTTTGCTTGACTAAACCAAATGATATTTGGACACCAATCGTGAGTGGGCACATTCTGTTTTAAAGTCGTTAGTCAGTCATCATCACAACTTGATTTTTTTAGAACTACATACATGCGTTTTTTGCTCTCGTCGCATTTAGAATACTTAAGGAAAGCGATAAAAATGTGTTTTATTTAGTACAGATGGTGCCTTTTTTAGGCTCTAGTGCGAGAAGTGTGTCATTTTACGTCAGGTCCAAAACTTCGGACACTGCACTAAAAAACGTCGTACGAGACACGTGCAAAAGCGAAATTCGTAACTCGTGCAACTCCCTATCGGCCGTGTTTTAAAACATCACCACTCGTTTCGAATTTCATGTTTTTCGCACTTGTGTCGTAATGTACTATTTTATGTCAGACAGTATCATATGATGAAGTCATATATGGATCATAAAACTAAGCGTGAGTTGAGACCAGACATTGAGATCTTAGGCATTCAGTTGCATTTTATTTGCAAAAATAATATCTTGACGAACACATTTTAAATAAACAGTAATAAATTAATATAATATACTCACATTGATGATTTCTTTGTTACTTGCTGCAGCGTAATGGAATACAGTATTGCCGTCTAAATCGACAGTGTCCAAGGAGCATTGTAGGGAGACCAGGCTTTGTACCATGCGGACGTTACATGACTTCACAGCCACCTAGTAATAATAAAAAATAATTAGTACTTTACAATGTATTTGCTCAGAAAGTCCCCTTTTTAAGGGGAAACTTTTGCGCAGAAAGTTATGATTTTTCGCACGCGTGCAGGAATGAATTTTCATAGTACTTTTCTGCACGGCCTGGTTGGTACTGCCGAGATAGTCAGGTTTTCCTCTCATAATGCAATGTAAAATGTTGTATGAAACACATGTTGAAATGTAGGCTTTTTTCTAACTCTGAACACACTAATAAAATCCTACTTTCCTTTTCACACTTGTATCAATTGTTGACATGATATTGATTTAAACTTTCACGATTATAATCGCGTAAACTTACGTTTAAATGTAACCGTTTGTCTGTAAAATATGAATATGGACATGACACCAAAGTTGATTAAATGAATAATTAAACGAATAATTTCTTAAAATTTGATTTCGAAACTCTAAGGTGACTTCTTACAATGATTTTCATAATTACCAGTACCAAATAGGTAATTTTCTGAAAATGATTAAATGATTAATTATTCAATCAACTTTGGAGACATGTCCATATTACTGCGAACAATGACGCACATTTGTCCGATCTCTGGTTATAATCGAGAGCTTTTCAGTGGAGTACCGTGTTCAAGACAAATTCAAACCTTATTCTGTTAAAGTAAGGTGGTTTTTCCTTCTGTAATTTGAATTTACTTGTTCTTTCGTTTCCGAATGTCACACTTTTGCAACACATAAATGTAATAGTACATTGTGCATCAAGGGAGGTAAGTACGGAATTACTAACGAGAGTGTTAGAAGCCCGACGCCTTTAGGCGGAGGGCTTTTATGACTCGAGTTAGTATTCCGCTTACCGACCGTGATGCATACAATGTTTTTCATCACACTTGCCAACCAAAAAATAAGTTTTCAGACATATTATTAAATGACGTACTGACATTTCTATTACTCCCTAGGGAATTTCACTTTTCTATTACTCCCGCTACGCGCGCAAGCAATGGCGCGCTTAGACAGCAAGTGTGATGAAAAAGACATTTTACGTGTCATGTGCCACCTATTAGGTGATATTATTATAGTTGGAGATTTCTAACAAGGAACGATACAGTTTAGAAATGAGCCTTGATAGGTATGTATATGACATTAAGACTATCGGAAAAATGGTTCGTCTTACCCACATATTAATAAGGATCAATTCATAACTGTCAAAAATTATTCATAGAAATGTACTTTTTTATTTTTTTATTAGGTACTATTATTTTATTATGTAGTTACCGGAGTAAAAGTACAGGGCAGTATTTACCGAAAATGTATGGTCAAATAAAACGAGTAATATGGATTTTATTTATGGATAGAATAGTATGGTAGGTTATTTTAAATTTTCGTTACGTCAGTTAGGTAAAAATGGAAACGATCGACGAATATGATAGTATTGATAGTTGTTCACATATTCAGAGTTCTTGTGAGGTGATAAAAGTAATTAAAAAAAACCTACAGATAAGTAAATTGTGGAGAAAATAATTCTAATAAAAATGGAACTACTATTTTCATGTTTTTTCAAGACATGCCTATCATTGGTACAAGTGTGGAGCATTTTACAAAAGCATATGACCTAAAGGTAGGTATATAATTAGTAATTAAACAAAAAATACGGTTGCACAAATTTGAATATTTAAATTATTTCAAAACAACGTAATCGTTAATCATTAAACATGTTAATTACTTATTATTGTTAATATTTAACTCTCTGACCTACTCTGTAAATATCACAAAAAATATACTCTCAACTCAAATATAACACAACTCACACAAAATGTATATTATAATATTTTAAAGTAATAAGACAATGGTGGCATAAAAACATTGCGATGTCCGATGGACGTTTTTAACCCGCACCGATTATCACTAAAATTTGATTGATTCATATAATTAACCACGGACAATTATAAATCCTTACCATCAACGGCGTGGCTCCAGTTGCCGGGTCAACCTCATTCAGATGCGCTTGGACCTCAGGGTCATTAAACAACTCGAAGATCCCAAAGTGAGCCGCCAGATGGGCTATGGACCATGATTGGTGCTCTGATAGTGTATCGCATAATTTCTGCAGACTTGCTATTGTGCACTGAAAAGGAATAGTTTGTTATAAGAACTAATAGATTAACTTTCATATTGTAAAAATAACAGTAGGTACTTCAGGTAGGTAAGTCAGAAACGCGCGTTGTGACTAACCCCCTTATTCATAAACGTCTGCTAACTTAACAAGCCGCTAATAATTGTTTGTCCCTTTCGGTCTTAACAATGTGTCCATAAGAGCAAAAGGGATAAACAATTATTAGCGGCTCATTAAGTTAGCAAACGTTTATGAATAAGGGGGTAAGCCTTTAGCCATCAAATATAATCAATATTTAATTTTTTGACTTATTAATTAACAAAAGGTAATACATATTTTTTTAGTACAGATGGGGCCTTTTTTACGCGCTAGTGCGAGAAGTGGCTCATTTTACGTCAGGTCCAAAACTTCGGAGAGCCATCTGTACTTAAAAACGTCGTAGGTATTACTCCCTTCGGCCGTGATTTAAAACTTCGCCACTCGTTTCGAATTTCATGTTTTTCGCACTTGTGTCGTAAATGTCGTAATATACTATTTTGCTACTGTAATTAACTGGTTCAAAGTAGAAAAAAGGAGCTAATTTGACTACTTGGAAGTGAGCATTTTCGTGAGAAGAAATACATCGCAATGGAACCTACTTACTAGAACTGGTAGTAAATTGAAACATTATAAATAAAGAGCCAAGAAAATAATAATGATTGTCAATTTTCCGATAAAAATAGATACTTTGACGTTTTAAATTCAACATGCACATGCAATTGTGTGCAATTGCACAGCTGAATGTGCAGGTAATTCAAATTTGCAGTGTTATAGTCCCCATCATAAATATGTATACAATATACCAGGTGCTCAGAAATATCGGAACATGTAACCTAACGTCTTAGGCAATAGAGTCGTGTTTCGATATTATCGCCACCTAGTTCGTTGCATGTATATGATGGCGACTTTACTGGCGTGACCTGTGTCATATCGATCAACGACAACATAACTTTGAAAAAAAAAATTGTGGGACAACTCAAATTGTTTTATTTAATATTATTTGAGTTGTATTTTTTTAAGTAGTAACACTACTATGTATAAATTAAAATATTAGATGTATATATACATATACCAAAGAAAAAATACCGAAGTTTACCGCCTCCAGCGACGGTATTTTTTTTTTTGAGAAAATAGATATGGGTAGTGAGTCAACTTTAAAATATTTTAAGCTTAAAATAGGTAATCCGTTTGAACCTTGGTTTCTTAATTTACTGTTTGACTCATCAATGAATGAAATAATTGATTAGATGTAAGTTAGAGAGATTAGTGAACTTTGAACAGCTAATGTGAATGACAAATACATTAGATAATAACGAAGTACGTAAGTATCATATGTAGTTCACTTCAATAACTTATCTACCTACTGGTAATATAAATAATGGGAGATGATTGCATACAATTTTGCTATTGTGTATGTACAATTTCCGATATTTCCACCAAAAATTATTCAATTTAAAAAAAATGTCTATAAGTGACTCAATTTATTTGCACTATTACTGAATCACTGAATTGCATAGAAAATAAATGAATAATAAAAGTCCAATTTAATGGAAGTTTTATGCTGGTGGTTGAATTACCTGCAAGGATATCAATGAATCATAAGGTCATAAACCACTATTTCCTTGAACTTAAATGTCCTTTTATCTTTGACGTATGGAATGGATTTTGAACCACTAATCTACTTTAAATAATGGTTTCCCTAATTGGGTTACTTAGGTTTTTTGAAATGCAATGGAATATTCCCATCTGTTATCACCACTTTGTCGTCAGTTGGGAATTTTTATTCCCAGATTCCCACTAGTTACCAGTGCTAACAGATGAACTAATTACTAGTGGGAATAAATATTCCGAGTTATTACCGCCAAGTACTTTTGTGGTAACAGATGGAAAAAAAAAGCTGGTTATAATTTGGTGGTAACAGTGCAGTATTTATTCTGCTTAAATATTATATTTCCAATGTCCTATAAAAGTTTTCTTTTCGGATCTAAAACATATAATATGTATGTATGTATGTATGTAAATTCTTTATTGTACACAAAAAAAAAACAGGTAAAAAAAATACACAACAATTCAAACAGGTTCAAAGGCAAACTTATCCCTGTAAGGGATAAGTTCCCTGTAAGGGATAAGTTCCCTGTTAGGGATAATATTTTTATTTATTGAAAACCTTGAAACATATTCCATTAATAAAATTACACAAAATAGTCAATATCAAAAAATCTTTCATACCCTATTAAAACTTAATCATTTCATATCTTATAAATTAAATTTAAACATCCCACTATCTTGTCTTCTGAATATTACTGATAACAACATTGATTACATTATTTCTATTAATAGGGCAAGGACTGAATATGTACAGACGACGCCAACAGATATATCGTAACATCCGAAGCATTCAAAAATATCTGACATGCCTTTATTGCCTTAACAAGAGAGGCATGCTCACAATATAGGAATAGGAACTTACCTCTTTGGTTATTTTAATGTAAACTGGTATTCTTTCTTTGTACACAATAAACTTCTCCTCAGCACTTTCTTGGCTTTCTGACCGGAACAGGCTAAAAGCAAAGAAATATATTAATAAAAAATTCCATTTAATATTACCATAAACAAAATCATTATTCAGAATTGTCTTATATCCATTTAGGCTATGGACTTAAAAATACAATTGTAAGAACTGCAGATTAAGTTAATCTCAACAATTAAATAACATCTCGTTGTGTAATCTTCAGAACAAATTCAATATATAATATTTTCTTCTATTACCGTGAGGCAGGGATCGGAACCAGTTTTTTTAGAAAAACCTCAAAATAGCTCAATATTTTAAAATGTTTTATACTCTTTATGTAGTGCTCATCATTTTATGTAATTATTTACATCGTATTATTGAATTACTCCATAAACAAAAAAATATATACCGAAGAACGAAAAAGAATGGAATTAGAACCGTTCTTCTGTATGGAGAAAAAACCGTTATCCTATCCCGTAATTTGCCGTGAGGAGTACTCATAAAATAAAACTATAATAGATGGATAAACTCGCATATATTACGTTTCAAACACTTTACAGGGTTTGTGGTCCGCGGTCAACTGATATAAAATTTATTTGATATAATATGCGAGTTTAGCTGTATATCAAAATTTTATTTAATCAATACACATACTATCTCTGCTATTACATCTGATGCCTAAAACATATACATATGTTATCAATCAGTTATTGAACTTTGCATTTTAATGACACAAAGTTGGCTGCATTTCATAATTCCTGACATCATCATTTCACAATAGACAATTATAATAATTATCAACCAACCTGTACATCTGGTGTGTGCTTTCTGTGAATGGCTTGTGTAGAATTATTTCAAAATATTTATCCTTAGGATTATTCTTTCCATCCTGGATTTTAGGTCCATACAATAACATAGAATCTTCTCTGTAATGTATTGGTCTGGAAACATAATTATCTGAACGCACTTCTAGCACCTTTGTCGGCGACTCTTCAGTGCCCAATAAGCCCCTAAAAACTGTAAATAAAATTGAGATTTGAGCCCTAAAATCGTAAAAAATATTACAAAGATTTAATTTTAGTTCTTAAAAGTTTCGATTACTTACATGAATTCAACATTATTTCGATTTATATTCAAACACACTGAACTAGTAATATGCGATTTCAAAGAAATTTAAGTTTGTATTAAATTATTGAAAATTATGACATCTAAATCCCCAGTTCAAACACAAATGAATGAATGAAATGAAATGAATTAAATGACGATTTTCGACTTTGAATACACAATGTCAATTTCGAAAAAAAATCAATAGGGCTGCACACAATGTCGTCTTGTAGATACCAAATATCGAGTCAGTAAAAATTAATATATTTATTAAATTAATGTTGAATAATGACGAATAGCAGAAACTTATTTTGAAACTTGTTATCAATTGTTCGTATTATTGACTAGAAATAATAGTTGCTCGGTCATTAGGTTCAGTGAAACTTCAAATAATTACGATTATCGACAGATGTTATGAATAACGAGTTCCACTGAATTCTGAGATTGAACTTTCATGAACTATATACCTATTGATTTAAAATTTCACGATTATCACTCCCATTTACCGACAAACGGGTCTTAATCTCATAAACTTAGCATAAAATTAAACGTAAGTTTACGCGATTAAGACCCGTTTGTCGTTAGAATATTTCATTAACTTTTATAGATTATGGAGTATGTATTTACAAATGTAAATACAAAAATGCTAAAATTAAAATTAACTTTAATAAAAAAGGACAATAATTACCTTTACTGGCAATACATAATTTGAAAGGGACAATTGCATACTGTGCGCCAAATCTGCCTGAAATTCCGGAGTTATATCAACCAAACGCGGGTTGATTCACGTTTCACGATATCTTCAAATAATTTAAATACGCCACGTAAACCTAAGATTTCGAGATCGATAGATTTGAAAGCATCAAAATTGATACTTTGCAGTTGACAAATGAAATGTAAGTAACACCAACAGTGGCAATTTGAGATAAAAGATAAAATAGAAAAGAAGAGGATAAGATAATCCACGACGTTAATGTTTTAATAAAATCGTTTTATTTATTTTATTTTATTTGGAGATCCAGCAGCTGTTACATAGACATTAGACATAAAGTAAAAACAAGTAGCCAATTATGGGAGCTCACAGATTTTTATCGATATTTCTCGATAGTGATAACATCACTACGGACTGTCACACTCCACAGATTACAAAATACTTACGAGAAATGCTATGCGTCACGTCAGTAATGTTATGTTGGCTAACATGCAACAATATACGATTTAGTATTGACTTCACAATTTTTTTGTTGCAGTTTTTTGCAGCTGCGAATTTTTTTATTTTTGTTTTCATGAACAATAAAACATAATATTATTAAAAAACAAATTACATCTAAGAGAGAGCCTACAACTCCCTCTCGCTTTAAAAAATTGCCAAAATTTTACGCGATTTTAAATTAATTATCATAAAAAAATCGCTTTCTAACGATCACTGTCATCAGAAAAAGGCGGCAAATTCAAAATAAAGTTGGCGCGCAGTGTCAAACCGGACGGTATGTGAAGGCTCCACGCCCCACGGAAAAAACATGTCCAGTGCTTAAAAAAATCAGGGCGAATTCACACCTTATTCTGTTCGAAGTAAGATGGTTTTTCCTTCTGTAATTTGAATTGACTAGAGATGTTCTTTCCGTGGACCCTTCATGTAATGTATATCGACGTGGCCAGGTTGACCAGGTTGCTCATCTGAACATATGCCTTTAGAGTGCAGATATTTTGAACCCCGAGGCCGCTCATGTCTACAGGTACAGACCACAGAACTACTTATATAGACGCTTTTGTTTTGTCGTGATGGCAATTTAATCACTCAAATGGGTTAGTATGCTTCCAAGTTCCACGATTCACGATAAAGTATATTCCCAAAACCTTTTGTAACTAATGCTACGAGGCGAAGGCATACTAAATCATGTGTGTACCTACCTATTCTAAATCTCTTACCTTGGAAAGTAATATGACGAATAAATAAGACACGAACTGCAATTACCAAGCCCCGCCTCTGATAATGGTTGCAGTGAAGCTAAATTATGTTGCTACTACATTTCAGCACAGATAGGTACTGCTATAAATTGCGCAGCACTTAACGACCGTACATTGTGCACCGAAACCGGTCAGAGACAAATTACTGATTAAGACTGTCAATATGTACAGAATATGTTTATAAAAAAAAAAAAAAATAAATAAAATAAAATATCTTGGGACATCTTACACAAATCGGCCTAGTCCCACGGTAAGCTCAATTAAGGCTTGTAATGTGGGTACCAGGCGACGATATATATAATAGATAGATACATATAGATACTTAAATAATACATAGACAGCCATGACCAAGGAACAAACATTTGTGATAAATAAATACACAAAGAATGCCCTCGCCGGGATTCGAACCCGGAACCTCCAGCTTCGTAGGCAGGGTCACTACCAACTAGGCTACGGAGGCTGACATCTTTAAAAAGGTTTAAAAAGGGATTTAACTTATAAAATGGTCAACCCCGGGGTTGACGAGAACAGTGAAGACCCTGTTCCAATAGCCGGCTATCTAATACTTGGTACAGCTGATAGTCATACCTGCATTTTCGAACTGACACTGAACATAAAGGGTTTGCCATGTAAACCATTTCTTGAATGGTCCTTCCAATAAGATTTTAATGAAAGTTCGACCTTTATTAGGATTAACTAGTCGATTGCCCGGAAAACCATTGCCAGTGCTCTCCTCAATTTATGCGTCCTTCTAATGAACTGTCACGTCACCCAAGGTCACGTCTACGCTGCGGCCCTACAGCGAAAAAAAATTCGTAAATTTCGAGGATTTGTCTCTCTCACTCTAATGACGCCTTCGTTGGAGTGACAAAGAAAAATCCTCGAAATTTACGAATTTCGATTTTCGCGGTAGTAGGCCTGTGTCGAGAGCGTCTGACAATCTAGTTAGGTTCTTAATGGGTCTTATTTCTAGGACTAGGCTACATACTGGTGGTTTTCTTAGACAACTAACTAGGTAGGACTATACAGCCATTACAATAGTTGACTAACCATTCAGTAGATTCCGTTGAGCCCAACATACAATATTTTATTGAAATTAAATTTGTCCACCCGTACTACATACAAATCCGAATCTTATATCTAGAAGTAAGTAGATTTGAGAAGAAATTTAAAAAGTGCGCGATTTCGATAGTTGTCATTGGTCTTTATTATTTACTTGTCTCTTGGCTATAATATGCGAGGAAACAAAAATATATAGGTCCTAGATTTAAGAGGTAACCTTTTAACTTTCACAGAGAAGTAAAACACCCAAGCAGGTAGTACCTAAACTACCTAAGTCTACAGGGTGTTTGGGATAACGATGTAGGAATTTCTGGACCCAAAAAAAAACTGTCACATATTGGACTAAGGTAAATAGGGTTCAAACTCTTCCAATTAGTCTCCTTTACCACCTCCAGAAATTCCTACATCGTTATCCCAAACACCCTGTATAATAGACACAAAAGACTTGTATACACCTGGATGCTTAGCCAAGTTGCCAATCGCTAGCGCTTAGTAGCGTATCGTAGTTTTCCCTCTCTGTTACTCTTTCATATTAGTGCGACAAAGACAGTTAGCTGCCTTTCGCTTACGATTGACGATGAAGCGCTAGCGATTGGCAACTTGTCTAAGCACCCTGATATTGAATGAATGGATAATATGGATTTTGAAAAACCGATAGCCGCGATCCATAACCAAATGTTTTTCTGTTAATAGTTAATAATCGTAAATTCATTTCGTTACTACACAACTAGTAGGTAACTATACAGGGTGAAAATATGACAATACCTAGTCATTCATTGGAATCATTGGGCTTGAAATTAGACAGTAGGTACTTACTAGTTTGGAAACACAGAATTCTCATAATTGTATTATTATGAAAATGCTCGGGTACTAATGCAAAACTATCATAATGAAACAACTTTGATAAATACATACATTGTTTAATATTTTAATTTAAAACACAAAAATAAAGCGTAACATTTAAAATGATATATTCCAGAAGCAATATTTATTTAAGTACTTACTTGGATATAATTAGGTATAAATAAAAATAAGCAAGTGCAAAACAAGACATAATTTTGCTAAATATTTGGTTGAATATATTTGTCGAAATATTAACAATAACTAAATTCCTAAAAAATGCATTACGTAAAAATAACTTGGAATGTATGGTAAGAGATCACATGGCCAGATCTTTGATAAAAACTATATTAGGTAAGTTTGCTAAATATTTGGTTGAATATATTTGTCGTAATATAACTAAATTCCTAAAAAATTAAACTATACTCAAAATATATTTCGTGTAGGCGCTTATGCCAAAATAATGTCGCAAATAAGTGTTCCTCTTCGTACTTTTTCAAGGAGCCTAATAAAACCAATGTAGATACTTGTGTATATTTTTTGGTAGAATGAAATAAGAGAGAATTGCCTTAATTATTTAACACTAAATTACAATACTTAAACTAGGAACTAAAAAGTGATGATAAGGGTGATACGAAGGATAAAAAGTACATGACTAAAACTAGCAGATAATTTTGATAGCGTTCAATAATTTCAATTTCGTTGATAGTCTTTTTTTTAACAAGTCTATAACCAAAAAACAGCTTTTGACATATATTTCTTTATGCAGGGTGCTATTGTTACTAGACATTGAACTGGAATAAATACTTATTGTCAAGTCTTCTTGTCGATTATGTATTATACAATTATTTTTAATGGCAATTTCAGTTATTGAGCTGCTTAAATATTACTTAACAAAGCCGTTTTATAACTAACTCTGCACTCAAGTATTGTATTCGTAAATATTTATCCCACTTTCTAACATACACATTAGGTAGCACACAGTTTACAATCAGTTCTGGATGTACCTATCAATCGAAGAATGTGTTGTGATAGTCAAATGAACAGTACAAACAAGACAAACGACATTCGAATTTCGAAAAGTCGCCTTACTTATGTCCAATACAATTTATATATTTTGAATCAGACTATTAATAACTGATTTGCCAGTTCGTGCAACGAAACGTCCGACAATGAATTTTAATACCAATAAAGCATAAAAAAGTACAAAGCACAAATAAAAATATTACATTTATACAAATACTAGTGCATACAAATTAGGAACAACAGCTAAAAATTAGAAATTGTTAAAAAATATTTGGTTGGATGTCACCCTGTATATTTTGAATAATTATCACGGAGAATAATATGGTGACTAATATATTGACTAGATGCGTGCAAAATCCTATAAGTACTATTGTAATATTTGTAAGTAAACATATTTATACAAGATTAAGCCTATTGATTTTTTTTTACCCATATGTTTATGAAAATATCTATAATGTTTAAGATTATCCATATTATCATAGACAAACAATAAGTATACAAAGAAAAAAAGCAGTCTC
>JALPQI010023238.1:0-25045 GCA_025490895.1 Thaumatotibia leucotreta
GTTATTTTTATAGCTCCGTCTTCAGTTCGATGACCGTGTAATAGTCGTAATCCATTACAAAATCAATTCTCTTCCAAATAAAATAGAATTTTCAATATTTTAGGCCCAGGTGCTTATGAATAGTATGAATCTGACAGTTGTCGAGACCAGGTGCGTACGAAGCGCCGCCTGGTGGCAGAAAAATTATCGAAAACCCTCATTGATACCATATAGTAAATACAGTGGCAGTAGATACAGTAGGATGCAAATTTGAATGCTGACACGTTTTATAAATTCCATAAACAATTTGCAGCTGACGGCAGCTTAAAATCTTATTAGTTTATTTCCCACAGCACGTCAGTGGCACCCAAGCTTTATGATAGTAGTTACAATTTAACCCTATGATAACACATACACGTTGTTGATGTTGATAAAACTGTATTTTACTTTTTATTCCCATTATTTAGATTTATACCACCTCTAGCGTTGGTAGACTTTTTTACCTAGGTATAATACATTTAGTCTCAAGAAACAAGTCGCTAAGATAAAAAAATACTCATAAACTCGCATACGTAATGCCGGAACATTAAAGTTAATTTATAATACGTGTTCAATAGCCCCCTGCTATATCAAACGATGGATTCAATATCTGAAAATACAGTTACACTTTGTCTTTAGGCAGTGGACAGTAATGCCACACGTCACAGCATGATTACAGGAAGCCATTACCTCGATGACACGAATTATCTGGAGGCTAATTTGACGCTTTCCATCGTCGCTTTATAAATAGACTAGGAAATGTTGGCTAGACGGAAGGACAATAGGCAGCGTAGAATGTTCCTATCTTTCCTAGATCTTCGACAAGGTAGTGACAAATGAACTTAAGCACATCTGTTGGATATTTTTGGTTTTGCTCACCGATTTTGGTATTCCACTTCTGGCTATTGACTCCCCTTTTCATCTCTACTTGACTCATGTCGATTGATGCGACCAGGTCGTCTTGACATCTCCGTTTTGGTATGTCCACAAGATCTATTATAGAACCCAAGGAACTCCTTCAGTTGCCATTATTATGCTTTTCTTTATCTCTACTCGTCTCTGTCACAATTTTTTTCTAACTATGCCATTCGCTAAACTGAAGTGGCAGTGGGCGGGGCACATTGCGCGTAGAACCGATGGCCGTTGGGGCGGGAAGGTTCTTGAATGGCGGCCACGTACCGGAAGGCGTAGCGTGGGTAGGCCCCCCAAAAGGTGGACCGATGACCTGGTGAAGGTCGCAGGAGTCCGCTGGATGCGGGTGGCGCAGGACCGGTCATTGTGGCAATCTTTGGGGGAGGCCTATGTTCAGCAGTGGACGTCTTTCGGCTGATATGATGATGATGATGATGATGATGATGATGCCATGAAGATTGCAACCCGGTCATCCCTCTCTCCTTTTCTGTCTGCATAATCTATGGTGTCCCTAAGATCCTATCCAATACCCCTACCATGAACTTTGAGGTGCGTAAATTTCGATGATCTGTCTTTGGTAGTCCGATGACACCTTCGCTGGAGTGACTGGGTTATCGTCAACCGGAAAAAACAAAAGTTGTCCACTCAGTGGTCAAAATTTAACAGCTTTTATAAATCTATGTTACGATTTTTGCATAGGGCTATAGACCGGGGAACCTAGTTGTACCGTCAATGTTTTATCCCAAAAATTAGTACAGAAATTCCTTAACTATAGGTATGTCCAACGAAAAGACGATAACCTAAATCTGACAATGACCCGAATGTAACAGTAGATCCAAATTTACTTATTTTGAAGTTTAGGTAGGTCTACAGTAGATCATTTTTCAAATACCTAGACATGTCCTTGCCCAAAACTGTATTTTGTACACTTATCTACTGGCCTTATTTGTATGGCATACATATGCCATTTGATACACTTATTAGCCTCATTGGGATTCCATTGACATGTTTGCGTTGTGCAATATTATGTCAGTCATGGTTTTCGTGGTGCGGTTAGGTTAATGTTAGTTTAAGTATCGTCTGTTCGACTTTGTAGAATATATATTGCTGTTTATGTTATAAAAATGTTTACAATCTCAATACACTCTGTAACTACACTGTTGACACTGTTCCGATATTACTCCTCAGAGCTATGTGACCCACCGAACAATGATATATGTAAAGTAGTTATACATATAGGTAACTATCTAATTGTCTTTTAGCTTATATATATCCCGCTGCTGTATAAAGCCGTCCTACATGGAATTAAATTATAGTAGGTACCTACACCAAATTTAACATCAAATTTCTTCGCGGATACCGGTTTCTTCACTTATCTTTCTCCCGAAAGTTTTGTAAATATCAGCTATACTAATACATAAGTTCTAAAAAACTCTTTGAATCAAAGATTGGTATGCGAGCCAAGAATCGATTCCAGGACCTTCGAATTGAAGCTCAAACAAGAACCATTCGGTCTTTTAGTGATATCATTATCATCATCAAGTCAGCCGAAAGATGTCCACTGCTGAACATAGACCTCCAAAGATTGCCTCAAACACTTCAGCCTCCGTAGCCTAGTTGGTAGTAACCCTGCCTACGAAGCTGGAGGTTCCGGGTTCGAATCCTGGCGAGGGCATTATTTGTGTATTTATTTATCACAAATATTTATTCCTTGGTCATGTCTGTCTATGTATTTAAGTATCTATATGTATCTATCTATCTAATATATATCGTCGCCTGGTACCGACATCACAAGCCTTAATTGAGCCTACCGTGGGACTAGGTTGATTTGTGTAAGATGTCCCAAGGTATTTATTTATTATTTATACCGGTCCTGCGTATTGATATATTTATCACTACCATAACCTTCTTCAACTTTCGATAGCCACACTTTAAATTTTCCCCTCTAGCTACGCTTAATGATCACAAATCATGGTTCACGGCTCGAGCGACGTCCGGTTGCACTTTCCCGTAGCAAGGCCGCTCTCCATTGTCTAGACTAGACCCATGTGACCCTGAATACCAATCTAGGTAGTCTAATTGAAATACGACTGAGTTAAGAATGACTGAGTACCGGAAGCCCGAAATCCGGGTTTATGTCGAACTGTAGCCGTACCATGTTGGAAAGTAAAGGATACGTTAGGTTTTACTCGATGCGTAACGTAATGCATTTTATCGCGCTCGCACTAAAATATTGGAGGGAGCGCGATGGCCTGTTTTACATATCGAGATAAACCTAATGTTACCGATATTTGCAAAAGTTATGGTACGGGCACAGATCAGAGTTTTCATTTACTATGTTTTTATTTAATTTATTTTACATATTTTTTTATTTAATTTATTTTCAACAACAATACAAACAAGCTTACTACTACAATTTCGCCAAACCATTTATTTTAGCGTTTTTACGGAGTCTTTATTTTTTCATTGCCGTGTCTCTGTAACTTTAGTATTGTTTTAACCTTAAGAGTATTATTATTTATGGAAATAAAGGATGATCGTGTTGCAAGGCTCCTCGGTTTTTAATAGTCTTAATAATTACTTCTATTTCTATTTTGGACATTGTTGAAATAAGGGTTTATGTAAACGTTATTCATAACCAAGTCTAGTTAAATGCTGCTGCTATTCGTGTTTTTGTTTCGGGAATAATCGCAGGACATTGACGGATCCGCGCGGTTTTACCCATTTAAGCCTGTCAGGTGTTTATAACACCTACCTATGCTGTTTTTTTAGCTTTTTGTAGTGGGTGACTGACAAAATTGCAAAAAAAACGAAAAAAACCCACATCAAAAAGCTTGTCTGGTTTCAAATGAGAGAAAGCATGATTGCGGACTAATGATGTGCCTTACATATACATTTAATAGATACAAATTTGAAAACCATACGCTTAACACTGCGAGCTACATTCTGCGATACGGAACTTCCTTATAAGATTTTACCTACTGTGAGTTTTTGTTCAATTGATAAAAATTGTGTAAAAACTACTCAATGCTATAGGTAGCGCTACTCGTAATGTAATTTTTGCCTTTTCTTCATAGTCGCGCGTACCCGGTACCCACAGCTACGAAAAAAAGGCAAAAACATAGCCTATAAATGTAATAATCATATCCCGGATTTATTCACAAAACGTCTTTACCTCAATTGAAAATTGTGTAGTATAATTCGCTAGTGCAATAGTATCTGAACATGTGAGCATTGTGAGTAAAAAAACCTACTTAATGGCTAACTATAAAAATTAAATTTGTTTCTATGTTCATATGAATAATGATGATGACGACAAGTAAATCTTGCTTGAAAACTTGAATTCGTCTGTCATTATCATCAGCTTATCTCGGTCCACTGCTGGACGTAGGCTTCTCCTATTAACTATGCTATTAGGGGGTAAATGCCCATAATCGCCATGCTTGGCAACCGCTATGACGCTGCTACCCATCATCAATCTTTATCAAAGAATATTATTGACACTTCAATCCCCTAGTCGGCTCTTACGACACCCGCGGGAAGATTTAGGATGGTAAGCGGTAACAAATGTATTCTTTCTGCCATCACCATGCGGCCAAAACAATACATAAAATATCCTTAGAATACAAAGTACTAAGCAAAAAAATCTCTCATTTCAGGAGCCCCGCTCAAACAACATTATGTACCAGTTTCCGCTCCACCGGATATCCTACTGCGCTGACGACAAGGGAGCAAAGAAGTACTTTTCCTTCATCGCGAAGAATGGCGGCGAGGCCAACGGGCATGTGGAGAAACATGAGTGTTTCGTGTTCATTTCCACGAAGTTGGCATCGGAGATCACACTTACGATTGGACAGGCGTTTGATTTGGCTTACAGGTTGGTTTATTTACATACCTTTACCCCTTTAACGGGCAGATAAATGTCTGAAATGCGCAAAATTGGCTGGACGAAGCTTGTTAGTAGCTAAAAGTTAGCCCATAGATTTTTTGCCGCCTTTTTTTACTTTTTTTTAGTTGTTTTCCAGACAACATAATAATTATTATACTGTGAAAAAACATATTTTGAAATTGAAAGAATGCGGCTTGTTTAAAAACCTACTTGAAATATGTACCTTCATTCCCTCGTAAGCAATTAGAACGTAGGTACATACATATTGTTATTTTATTTGATGTGTCGTTCGTAATCGTTCTTTATAGTGATGTAGACAGTAAGAAAATACCGGTTTTTTAATATTTAAAATTTTACTAATGTGATCTTTGTTACAGGCGATTCATGAATGACAACGGCAAATACATCGAGATGCAGAAGCTGTCGTTGCAGAATAAAAAACTGGAATTACAGATGAATGCGTACAAAAGTCGTTTACAAGTAAGGCTTACTTTAAAATATAATTATGTAACATGAGCGTAGGTACAATTAATTTCTGAACTTGCTTTGAAATCAATAGTTTGCACTTTTTTGGACTTATGTCGAGCGCGGTTGCGTTGCGCGCCTTGGCTGACAGTAATCAAATTTATTTTATTGCGTAAAAGTAAAACTTAACATACAAAAGGTGAACTTACTGCCATTCTCTAAAAATCAACCATAAAGCAAAGCTTACACATAATAAGTTAAAATCTTATGCAACAGAAATACATTTAATTTTTTTATAAAAACATTTTAAGAAATCGATAGACGAATCCTCTTTATTCTCTTTTCTGGCAACATTGTCATGTCGTATCGTTTTTTATAAGGCCGCTCCACACTAGCGCTCACGGCTCCACGCCGCGATCCGCTCACGAGTGTGGAGCGGCCCAAAGATTAATTTGAATACGTTTGATTTTTTTATTGAGTATTCCCACTATTTTTTTTTGCCTACTTCCACTAATCTCCCGAAACGCATGTTTCAGGAGTTATCAAAGATCACATACAAAGACGATCTGTCAGCGTACCTCGCGCGAAACAACCTGTCAGACATCGCTGACTTCAAGGCCCCAGCTGACCTTGAGAAGCAGATCGCGTCCCTCACTCTGTCGAATGGCTTCAGCGCCATGAACGGAACTAAGACTCCAGAAGGAAACAGTAACGGTATGCTTGTAATAATGACTTTGATTTGATACTCGTACCAGGGCGTTTCCCAAAAATACTGAAAACCTGATTCTTCTAGATCTGGACGTCCTTGGGCACATTCAAGAAGGGAATTTAGGAAGAATCAGGTTTTCGGGTGTTTTTAGAAAACACCCGCCAATGTAGGATGTTAAATGATTGTAGGTACTTACCACTTAAAGTTTCGCGAGACTCATTCATACTAAAATTCTATTTCACGCAGATTACTCACGTTTTTAAGTCGATAAATGCTAGAGATGTTCCAAAATAACTTAACAAAAGTATTCAGGTAGGATTTGATATTGATTTTCACTGTGATAAGACTGATAAGGTACAAAATGGTATATAAATATTTCCTTGAGGGCCTTGCTTATTTGTACTTGAAACAGATATTATGCTAACAGTTTGGTTAAGTAATTAAACCAGTGCCTGACTGGAATGTAACAAAAAGTTCGGGTACTACCAACAGAACGTTTTGCGAAAAAAATAAATGCGATTAATTTTATTTTATATAACACCGACTCTTATTAAATTCCTTTATAGCTGAAACATCACAAACCAAGTGTACAGTCGCCATCAGATAGCCCGGAGCGTTCAAAAATATCTGAACACGCCTTTATTGCCATAACGATTGAGGCGTATTCAGATATGTTTTAGCGCTCTGGACGCTACGATATACCTGATGACAACTATATTATAGTACGATGTCGGGTAATGTCAATCTCCACCGATATTTTTTTAATTTCCAGGCCAAGACGCACTATCGCACAACTCGTCCACAGACACGTTCAACTCTAGCAACGACAACAACTTGCTGCTGTCGACACCGCCGCCGCAACACAATGGGAAATTGAACTTCGGCTCTGGGTAAGTTACCGGTTTTTTACAACACTAGTACTAGGTTTCTCTTCGATTTCCTTATTAAGCACGTCATTAATGTCATTATGCTAATGTAATTGTTAAGATTAACTCACGTTTTGTTATGGATATATATTATTTTATATAGGTATACACTACTTACTGTTAAAGACTTTCACTTCATACACTAGTCATACTCATTACAAAACTCATTAATCGAGCTTTGTAATTAATATAAAGTTATATGTATAGAATGGATGTCCCATTTCAGCTTACGTCTCTGGTGAATTTAGTATTTTTATTTAAATAGTTGAAGCAAGCGTTACGTATTACTGAAACTACTAATGATTTTGGCATCCCTGACTAATAAAATATTCATCTAAAACTGTGGTTATGTACCTATAGTCAAGGTAAAAAATATGGATGCTGACTGAATGCAAAAATTATGTATACACGTTCTTTTTTTTCGAATTTATTTTCAAAACTGTACAATTTATGAACATAAATTAAATCTAACTAATCTATTTAACCTAACCTATTTCTAAGATTGGCCCTTGTGGCATTGTACCAAGGATGCTGGCGGCATTTCCTCGCTGGATCGCAATACTGATGCGTTGTGCGAAGAAGTCGCCAGCTCTTCGGTATTTAGTTACGTCATCCAGACGTTTCGCGATATCAGCAAATAATTTGAAGAAATAGTCATTTGCGTAAACATATGTTTTGCACGATGCGATATCTTTTACCTCGACTTTACATGGATACTGGTTGCTAAACCAATAAAACAATTAAAGACTACTTATTATAAACTTATATTAAACCCCTTATATTAAACTATGTATGTTTTTAATTCCAGCAAGTTTTTGGGTGACATGCCGGGCAAGAACCCCGTCGTCGGTACCAAATTGGAAGGTCTGCTGCTCAATTCTGACTCCGACAGTGGTAAGTATCTTAATGAATGAATCATAAGTGAAATAATAAAAATAGTGTATGTCCGTTTTAAGGCTTATTCAGTGTCGTAGTTTGATCAGTAACAGTATGAGGGGAAAACATATGGATTACTTTATACGCTTTATCATAGTTCTTTAATGATTTTTTCTATTAGGTGTACCTACCTAATAGAAAAGATAGTAGTAATAAAACATATTTTTTTCTGCGAAATGCAAAATTTCCTATTCAGCATAATTAATTGTGATTATTATTGTGAATAAATTTGATCTTAGTATTGCAGTCTTCCTACTAATTTCAAAACTAACATCGAAAAACTCTTCTTAGACGTAACAATTTTAGAGGTTAAACGATTCAACTCGTATAGGAGATAGAGATCTTTATTTACATCCAATGTGTAGTAAACATATTTATATCAATACAACTCATGGACCCTGGGTCGCGTTTTATAAAGTTACATTTTATAATTTCTTTGTTTACCTCTCTCTAGCCAATACGTGCGGCTAGAAAGAGAGGCAAACAGCAAAATTGTAACTTTATAAAACGCGACCCTGGTTGCGTTGCGATACGAAGCTACCAGAAAAAGTGTCGTTAGCATCTTAGACAACGAGAATTTGTCTCTCCTCGTTTTAAACCGTGTTTGTATCGTTTCAGACTTCGATCCCCGCGCGTTTGAGGCGGAAACCACCCCACGCTACTCCGCGCCGCCGGACCAGGGCATAACTACCACCACACCACCGCTGCGTAAGTATTTTTTATTCGTTTATTTGAGTGCCCCACGGAACAAAGGATTCTCCCCACTAATTCTCCCTAAGCTGAGCTTCTGGAACTGCGGCTCTATCGCGAAAAACGAAATTCGTAAATTTCGAGGAGTTCTCTCTCTTCCTAATGACGCCTTCGTTTGAGTGACAGAGAACTTCGATTATTTTCGTGGTAGTAGTAGTAGGCCTGAGCTGCCCAGGAACATGTCAAGATTGCCATCTCTGCCTGGGCCTACCTCGTTTGATCTCCCATTTTGCGGTACCCACTCGGTTGCTATATGAGCACATCTATTCGGCGGCATGGTAGGTTTGCTACGTAAGTATATAAACGAAGTTTAATTAATCATATCAAACCTTCTACTGCTCATCTCCGACAATTCCGCTTGTCTATTATGTCCAAGCTATGCATACATTTTAAACAAATGCCCTCAGTTTATATAGCGATTGTCAGTCTGTGCAGCGCAATAGGACTCTGCCTACGAAGGCGGAAGTTCCGGGATTAAATCCCGTCGAGGGCAGTTATTTGACCATAGTTATGCAGAAAGCGACCAACTACAATTTTTTGTCAATCTTGACTTAAGCCTTAACGTATTGAGTTTAGTCGCTTTCTGCATTGTCAAAAAATCGAAGTTGGTCGCTTTCTGCATAACTATGGTCATTTGTGTGTTTATAACTAAGAGTTGTTTCTTGTTCATGGTTTGTTTATTATCATCATCATTTAGCACCCACAAAATAAACATTAATTTATGATATCGAATGATATGCTTAGTTCATAATATAATATTATCCTGTGTTCTCCTATGTTTCGTTCTAATCTAACAACTATCTGCAATACGGCCAGTATTGCAGACATATATGGCAGTTGTTTACTTTAAAATCTGTATATCCGAAACTAGACTACTAAACTACTTTTATTTGTTCCAGTGGCGCCTCCACCTAAAGCGTCGAAACGCCAGAACACGCCGCAACAGCCCTCCCCGCAGCACCCTCAGACCCCGCAGCCCCCCCCAAAACGGCAGCGACCTCTTCGGCTCCACCCCCTTCGCCGTCTCCAACCAATACACTCAACTAACATCCCCCTTCGCTACAAAAACCAACCAGCCAAATTACGACATTACCGATTTTAATCTCCAAACATCGGTTTTTAACAGCACTTCGTTCACAAACGGCCTTAGCGGGTACGACCCTATTGACCAGAAGAACAACATATTTGGTAATGGCTATGGGAACGCATTCAATGGTTTCGGAAATCTCAGTGAGAAGCAAACGGTGGAGCTTGACAGCAATTTCAACGGGTTCTTAGATAAAACAATTTCGGAGATGAAGGTAATTACGTGATGTTTTTAAACACTTTTAAGTTTTTTTATTTAAGATGGTCGTAGGCTTTATACATTTCTATTTTAGGCTATTTATTTTATATGGTCGAAAAATTTATACATTTCTGATTTATTAACATAGTAGCCCTAAATCTTATGTATACCATTCGTTAGTAGAATTCAAAACAAATTAAAACAAATTATTCCCTATTCACGCTCGTTTAAAATACAGTCTTGGTTTTATTACGAACTTAAAAATGCCAACTAGTTTATGAAGTATATTCAGTTTTCATTTCTTTTCTACAGCTCTGCGAATGGTGAGTTGTAGTTGTAGCATACTTTTTCACATCATATTTGTAATTAAATCATAACACATATTCTGGCCAGTCAGCAGGAAAAGGCTGGAAATAAAAAAAAATCTGTCAATAAATAATTTGAACTTGCCTCCTTTTTCTACTGCCAAATGAAGGTAGGAACCGAATGAAACGTGAGGGCCTGTTTCACCGCCCCTGAATCAAATATCTCTCAGATAAATATTGGCTCTCTTTTCTTTTATATTCAATGAGAAAAGGATATGATCTGACAGATATATTTATTTATTTATTTATTTAACATAGAAAATACAAAATACCTATAAATAAAGTGTTCGTCAAACTGTATACAGTATTATTGTGTGTATTTATGCGGGGTTTGTAAAACGGGCGGTAAATAAAATAACTGTATCTAAAGTTTGTTGGTATTTAGTAAGTATCCCTAGTGGTTGTGTCTACTAAACAACTATTTAACGATTTTTGTCTTTTCGGCATATTTCTGAAATGTAGAAGTTCATGTTAATTAAGTTGTTAGGTTAATAATTATTTTTGTCTCAACACTTTATTTTTACGTTACGTATACATAATTAGGTAGGCATCCCTCAAAACGTGTATACATACTATGAGGATGATTAAGTTTACTATACTACGATAGCGGTATAAAAGGATCCAACTGATGTTAAGTAGATACAGTAGAATATGGACGCCTGCAGCTCCAGAGGCTTGAATAAGACAACTTGAATATGCTATAAATCAAATTCTACTTAAGGGCTTTTTCACTTCTAGGGACACCCAATTAGCTTAACTCTCACTCAGTCAGCTTAACTTTGTAACGACAATTAAGCATTCAATATTAACAAAAATATTTTTTTATCAATTAATCCAGAAAAAATACGAGCTTATGCAGTACAAAAACATGAATAAAGTGGATTTACGTAAATATTTCATGCTTAATTGTCGTTACAAAGCTGACATCGAAGTTAACTTTTTTGTGAGAGTTAAGCTAATTGGGTGTCCCTAGAAGTGAAAATGCCCTTAAAGGTCTCTGCCCACTAGACCGTAGCATACCATGACCGTAGCATGAACGTATCAGACACGGAATGTGACATGACACGGTCTACTATGCCCACTATAACGTGTGTACATCGTTTCATATCCGTGCTAAGCCCGTTTAGTGACCGTTGCATCCGCGTCGCAACCACGTATCATCCGCGTCGCAACTACGTATCATCCCCGTAGTATGAGCGATTCATATCCGTCGTTATCGTTCCATTGTCACAGTTTTATCAGTTTCAAATTGTTTTCGCGCCCTTTAGACTACTATTGCTCTGCTAGTATTTTCCTGGGAGTTTATTTCTACACCTTATTTTTCTGAGCAGACATCGTAAACTGCGATCGAAATCCATTGAAGTACTAGAGTTGTTACTGAGTCAAGTCAAAGTCAAAAATTATTTATTGAGTAGGCTTTGCAGTTAGCAACAAGCACTTTCGAATCGTCAGTTATGATACTTATACATTTTTATATGGCGGAATGTGTTTATTTATCATTAATATTATTATAGTATTAAATTACACTTATCAATGTCTAGGTTAACCTAGACACTGATAAGTGTAATCTATGATATTAAACTAAAACTTCTTGAAATTGGTAAATATTGTCTATAGATTTATGAGAGTACATATGTTCTTGTCATGATTGTCAATGTAACTCCGTCAAGTACTGGTTTTGTTTGATTATTTTTACATCTTCTAATAGTTTCGGAACAATAATTAATTTTAAATAGCAATGGAGCAACTGAAAAAAAAAATCGAAAAAAAAGATATCTCGATTTTGTGTACATATTGTAATAAAAATCTAAAACCAATAAAATTTATTTTAGAAAGCCACAAGTCACAAAGTGCATGGTTTTTACCATGTAAAAAAAAACAAATTGTGCAATTTATCTGGACTAATTCGTTAAGTTATACGACTGTTTCAAAATTGATATTTCTTTTAATTATTTTGTTCGTAAGAAACGAAGTAATATTTTTCGACCTCGATGAAAATCTCGAATTGCGGGTTTACAATGCTGATTATATTGTTTGCGTTTTTTCGCCATAAGAAAATTATTACTCACTATCAAAAGTGAAAAATTTGGAGAGATTTGGATAAAAATTGTAAATACAATACAAAAATGTAAATAGGACCCGTATGCTCACCGTTTCGCCGCCTGCGCACACCGTACCGGCAACGTTGCGTGCCATGCACGTAGCGTGTCGGGGCCGGCAAAATATTCTCGCCGACAATTCTTGTCGGTCCGTGCATGGCACGCGACGGTGTTGGCCGGCGACGGAACGTCCTAGTGGGCATAGTCTCATACTTTTCCATACAAAGAATATGTTTTTGTCTGATACGTTCATGCTACGGTCATGGTATGCTACGGTCTAGTGGGCAGAGACCTTAAACCGTTCTAATTAACAAGACATGTATAAAAGGAATTACTTAATTTATTGAATTATTTTAACCACAAAAACAAATTGGAGATTTGTTTAATTGTTAAGTTAAAAGTTTAAAAATTGATTGACTTATGCCCTTTTGGTAAAATTAATAACATACATTCTAGTCACATGCACCTCTTTGCAGTACATATTCTGCACTTTTTAATTTTTTTTTATTCTTTGTCTCCAGGATGGGTTCAGCAGAGGGATCACCTTTGGAAACGATGATTTTTCAATAGACAACTTCGACCCTTTGAAGAAGAATTGAGTTTGAACCGATAAGAAATAAATAAAATAGATGAAATTATAGTTAATGCAAATATTGCTTTTATTCACGCAAAATTAAAAATAATTAATGCAAGATTACAAGAAAAAATATATTTAATAAGCGTTGCGTGGATTAAAGCGATGTTTGAAAATTGTACGAAATTTTAAGTTCTGTATTGCCATGTTATTGGTCTGTATTTAATTTCTTACTATGTAATTGGCCACAATGTCATAAATTTATATTCATAGCTATCTAATCTAAAATCTTATATCAATATATACGTTTTTAAAAAGAATCTCAAAAACCGGTAATGTGTCAAGACATTGCAATTTTTATAAAAAAAAAACTAGGTTTAAATGTTGGTGATATATTTTAGATTATACGCGGATGTATACGCTCAATGTCATTCCAAAAGTGCCTTACATTACGATAATAACCTTTTCAAATAATTAACTGTATATTATTATTAGCGTTTTCTCATTATTGGTAACGCGTGAGATTTCACCAATAAATTTTGAGTTAAAATATATTTTGGTAGAAATTGATGCTTAAGCTGTGAAATCAGTATTCTAATCGATGGTAAGTTACAAAATTACCCAGTTTGAATTTAATTTGAAGATCGCCTCAAATTATTCTGTGATAATTCTTTTCAAAGTTGAGGAACTTCAAAATGTATATTATGTATTAAAAACGTCCAAACATGACTGAATTTTATTGGAGGGAATAACATTGTCACTTGTAACCAGATGTAAATAAATAATATAATTTAAGGTTTATATACATTTATTAGTGTACGAATGACATTGTAGCTTTCAAGGGTCAACATTCCATGAACTTTTTTAAATAATAATGAATTATGTAACTATTTTACTCCTGATGATTATTTACAAAATATTTTTAATAATAGTTGTATATAATGTGCCCGTAATAAACTGTTGTATCGCCTTGTCTTGTTAGTGGAATATTATTTTAAGTATTGTTTACACTAATGTAATGTTAAGGCCAAAAGAATACATATTGTGTATTTTTAATAATAAAAATTACGTTTATGTCGTATTGTTTTATTTTTTTTTCATTCATTCGGTATTTCTTGATATTATTGTACTATACGCCATACATATTTTTTTAATATTCAGGAATTAATTCGCCTAACCCTGAAATTGGTAAGAAAAACGTGCAATCTAGCCTCCTTGCCATGTGTAGAGCAGAAATTTATTTCATAAAAAATACAAAAAGTGGGTCGAGGACTATGTTTATTGTGACGTCAAGCCCTTAAATTAACATTGTTTAATTTAAGGGCTTGATGTTGTAGGTAATTAGACTGATATACATGTTTTGCTACCATAAAAGGCAGCGCAAGTAACTAGAAAAATGCCCGTTAATTTTAATATTGCATTATTATATCTTTGAATAATACTGGCAAACCGGGGTCGAGTTTTACCTATAAAGTTACAATTTACAATTTTGCAGTATCCCTCTCTTTCTAGCCAATACGTGCGTGGGTTAGAGAGGCCAACAGCGAAATTGTAAAATTTAACTTTATAAAACGCGACCCACTAGCTGGGTAAATACACAATATGTAGAAAAATGCAGCAAAAGTTAAAAATTTATACGCGGAAAGTGGGCAGACTCGTCTATAGAAAAATTTAATTTGCCCCCTTTTTCTACACTTGTTTCTACTGTTATTGCCAGTTGGTTTGACAGGCTAGACTTGCCAGTTTAATAAATTCTAATCATTGCTTTAATCGGTGTCGATTCTAAAAACCGGAAGAACAAATCACAATCACAACACTACAACTGTCACACGTATTGTTGACTTGACTTGACAGTTAATGTCGTAAGAAAGCGAGCTATCGCCACACGTATTTTACTCGTGTTTTCCTATATAAAGGCAGTGTCCGTGGCAAACATGCATTTCCTATAATCTCAATTAGTTTTAGAGTAACATCGTCACAGTATTAGAGGGAAATATCTCAGTATTACACTAAAATGGTGGACTTAAGTGGCGGTCAAGATGGCCCGTTGGAGCACGCATTTTCCAACTCCGTATTCATCATTCCTGGGCTTGTTGTAATAAGTTTAACAGGTAAGAATGTTTATTATATCCTTCTTTAATAATACATAGACACAGACATCTTCGTAAGTAAGTTTATGGTCTTAAAAATGATAAAGTGTAACCGATACGGAATGCATGGAAATTCATGTTCTTTCGAGTTTCTTACAGTGATGCGTGACGAATTGGTTTATTTAGTCACGTATAAAGCCAATGAATTGTGCCGTGTTTGTAATTGATTTGATTGTCAGACTTAATGCCTCATGTTAAAAATTACATATTAGTATATAATTAATACTTTTAGCTTGTTTAAAACAACTTTATCATGCTATATTAAGCAGAGTTTTTTTTCTTATTGGATTAGGTTCTTTTACAAGACTATTCACTCTTTACCAAGGGTACAATGGGGTAACTATCCTCATTCAAAAAACGTCATTTGAATGAGTCAAAACCAATGCACTTATGAATGTCATTATAATAATTAAAAACTACCTTTAGTTCTAATCTAACCCCAATCCACTGTTCCATTAATTATTCTTTCCGGCAATAAACTTGGCAAGACTTGTATAAACTAACATTTAAAGCTAAAACATTGTATTGTTTTGAAACATGTAGACATTTTGTACTACTAGAGATGCAATTATCCCAATCATTTAAATTTAAGAGATATTTTAATTTTTTATTTTATTTTGTTGGTTAAGAAAATGACAGATAAATTGCATTCCTGGAAAGCTGCTGCCGTATATTTGTTTGTGGATAAATTACTTTTACTATTTTCGAGTATAGTCCAAATGCTTGTGACAGATCCATCATCAAGCTCTTGTCAGAGTGTGTAGCCGAATGCCGATCTTTAACGCTCAATTGAGAATCACGGACTAATGACCTCTAACCATCTTTGTCACACTAATAAGCAGAGATCGGACAAATGTGCGTCATTGTTCGCAATAATATGGATATGACTCTAAATTTGATTAAATGAATAATTTCTAGAAATTTGATTTCGAAGCTTTGAGATGACTATTTACGAAGGTTTTCATAGTTACTAGTGTCAAATTGGTAATTTTCTGAAAATGGTTAAGTGATTAATTTTTCAATCAACTTTGGAGTCATGTCTATATTATTGCGAACAATGACGCACATTTGTCCGATCTCTGCTAATAAGAAAGAATGATGGAGAGGGAGAAAATTATGTTACTCTACTGAGTGCTAGCATTTCGCAACTTAGCTACGTAACTTAGAGCATGTTGTAGCTGTTGTAAATGCCATACTAGATGGCACACTAATTGCGTGACGTACACGTGCTAGACACGCACCTGGTGTGACTCGGCCTTTACTTTGCAGCTGAGCTCAATTAGTGGCTGCAACGGCAGATGAGAACTGGTGGTCAGTCTTGGATACAAGGTGGGAAATGAGTATTCCGACAAACTCTAAAGTTGTATTCCTGCCCACATTTTGAGACTAGGACCATTTTTCAGTTTTAAGTAGGAAATAGGTAAACAAACCTGCAAACTTGAATTATTTCATAATCACACACTTTCAGAACACAACCTTGGTTTTATCACCAACTTAAAACCCTAAACCTGAAGTTCACATACCTTTTTTGGTTAAAATTATTGATATTTATTTGAATACTAATATATCTGCGGACATTTTTCACGATTATCACGATATGTGTCAAAGACATGAAATACTATAGAAAGTCAGCCATATTTGTATGCCTTTTATTCATCATGTGAACTTTTCTGGACGTGGCCTACTTTAGAGTTCGTAATGTATTTTCAAAAACTTTTTCATTGTAAATAACTCACTGAAAAATGCCTATTTGATTAAATTTAACACTATGCATTGTCTTCCATGGATACCCATTGAATGATGAAAATTAAAATTTAAAATATTAGATGTGTTAAAACTCATAAAACACCAAAGAAATAAATATTGAAGTTTGCCAACCCTAGAGGTGGGATTAGAATTTTGAACCCCACATCCTCAGCTTTGGAGGCTGATGCTTAAACCACTTGGCCACTCCCAAATCAAAATCCCACCTCAGGCATTGGTAAACTTCGGAACAACTCTAAAAATATTTAATAACACAATTTGGATTGTTCCATAAACAAGAAATACAAAATCTTTATCTTAAAAAAAATTATAATCTTTTTTAAAATCATTCCCCTTCTTTTTCTTTTCCCTTTCTTTTTCTTTTCCTCTTTCTTTCTTTTTCTTTTGTCAGCCTCCGTAGCCTAGTTGGTAGTGACCCTGCCTACGAAGCTGGAGGTTCCGGGTTCGAATCCCGACGAGGGCATTATTTGTGTATTTATTTATCACAAATATTTGTTCCTTGGTCATGGCTGTCTATGTATTTAAGTATCTATATGTATCTATCTATTATATATATCGTCGCCTGGCACCCACATCACAAGCCTTAATTGAGCTTACCGTGGGACTAGGCCGATTTGTGTAAGCTGTCCCAAGATATTTATTTTATTTTATTTATTTATTTATTTATTTCGCCAATTTTCTTTTCCATCTTATACTGTTCAGTTAGGGTCGGAAAGTTTGTATACAGATTTTCCTGATAGACGGTCTTACCCATATTGACCTTACAAAGTTTTATTGTTGATTGTTTATTGACATTTGTGTGAGATATTCCCGTAATATTTATTTCAATAAAAGAAATAATGTGCGGTCATTTGTATGACCTTGACGCCCAATATATTATAGCATTTTTACAATATAAACACGAAACACTTGTGACAACTTGGCTTATAATTATTATCGAAATCAATGGTCTAAGTTACAAGATGAGGCGTAATCTACGAACGATAAGAATAATAAAATTATCAAGAAAATTAAATTATCAAGAAATTTGTGGACTTTGATAATTAGAACTATATCACAAGGAACTCTCTTCAAAAGCCATGGAAAATATCACAAACTCTAACCCCCTTATTCATAATTTCATAAACGTTTGTTAACTTAACAAGCCGCTAATAATTGTTTGTCCCTTTCGGTCTTAACAATGTGTCCATTAGAGCAAAAGGGACAAACAATTATTAGCGGCTTGTTAAGTTAGCAGACGTTTATGAATAAGGGGGTTATTGTTCTGCTCCCACACATCATGTTTATATTCATTATTCATTAGTCGCTGTAGTTAAGTATTGGTGTATAAGTAGCCCCATTTTGACACGACACAAGCCAGTCTAATGATAGTAATGATATTTTGCTGTAGAATTTCTTAATGTGGATTTAGTTAATTGGTAGTTCGTGCTGATAAATATATTTTACTTCACGCACGCGCTGATCTAAGATAACGTTAGTATCATTATAGATTAGGAACGCAATCTTACGATATCACTGTAATAATAAATAATAATTCTCAGTGGTCTCTATACGCCTGCTGGTTTGCGAATAGGTATTGTTCTGCGTTCTGCCCGTGAGGTGCACAATACAGCAAATTTCACAAAAGTGTCATCCATATCTCTACGCAAGTCTATCAAATGACTGGGATTTATAAGGTCGTGAAACAATAGTATTAAATAACATTAATTATATAAGTCTCCCACAAGGTGGACTGATGATCTGGTGAAGGTCGAAATAGTACTCTTCTGTATTAGGGTGGCGGGTTAACGTTATTAGGGTGTATGCTACGAACAAATAAAACATGGAAGCCGCACGCCATACTAAATTGCCTTTCAAATACGGTCCTGAATTTTAGTTGACAAGTGTCACCCATTTCTTCAATGCATCACACCAATGAATTTCAAAATCAACCTATAAAAACTTAAACCGCCATTTAAAAGTAGTTGTGATTGGTCCATCAAAGTTTTGATTGGCTATTTTCTATGAACATTTGTCCAAGATGTTGAGATGATGTGTTAAGAAAAGCGCTACATATGTCCTGCCCATCATGGCACAATTGAACAATTGTTTTTGGGGGCTTTTTTGAGCTGGCGTTAGACGTCCATGTTATATATGGTCGCGGGGTGTATGTATACGTCATTGAAATTTTGTTAATCCAAATATTCCAATGATTATTGTTTCGGTATTAAAATCGCTACCTCCCATACCTTAATCCGTTTACGTGGCTCCACGACAACATTTTACTACAGATAACTCAGTCGATACGATATCTTCACGCGAACTGCAGTTAAAGTAATCAAAGATGGCGGACGATTTAAACCTGGAGAACCTTGAGGAGTCAGAATTGAACGAGTTGCTGAAGAACGGGAATCCTCAGGAGATCAGGAAGAACTTGTTGGACATGTTGAACGATTCGGAGATGACTGAAGAGATGAAGGAGAATTTGAGGAATATGTTGACTGGGAATACGCCTAAAGTCCTTGGGGGCAGCGGGCCATGGTTGGCCATTTTGTTTGCTGTGCTGATTTTCGCTATTATATGTAAGTCTTTCTAGGCACTGAATTATCGCTTTTTCTTTGAAAGGCAGAATTACTGGGCAGGCGGGGATACAGGATTTCGTTCAGAGTGGCACAGGACATAGTTTCAAGTACCCCTTGACCCCCCCCCCCCCCACTCCTTGGATTCACGCCTATGACTAGGCATTTTTAAGATTGCAGGCGACACCGGTTTCCATTTCCATACCATGCAAGTATCGGTAAAATTAGGTTTTCTCGATAAAGCAGGCCATCTCTCGCTCGCTCCAATACGTCAATGTCAAGTTCGCTGGATTCTGGCTACTGTCAAAGATAACGTTTTTTTTCGATAAGGTTTTTTTTCTAATTCACTAAAAGGCTTTTTTGAACGCGTTGTCGTTGCAAGGTTTCCATAGGCGTTGGTAGATATTTCCTTTCAGGCGGTTTGTGTGCTTGTTTGCCGCCTTATAGCAAATAAACTAAATAGACTATGTATTGCGGTACAATTTTATTATCTTATTTGAAATAATAATTGGAAAGTGTAATAATGTCACAGTATACCATTCATCAGTCACAAATATGGCTTACTTTCCATAGGATTTGACGTAAAATAGCTACGTTCGCAGATATATTTTTACGTCAATACTGATAAATATCAATAATTTGAACTAAAAATGTATGTGAACTCCAGGTTTAAGATTTTAAGTTTAAGTTGGTAATAAAACCCAAATTGTCTTCTGAAAGTGCGTGTATGGAATAATGTAAATACATATACACGGTTAAGACCTAAATCAAAACAAAAATCACCATCGCGTCAATTGTATTACGAAAGTTAGCGATAATAATTATAGTATGTACTACGTCCAACAATCTTTATCAGTAGAAAAAGGCGGGTAATTTAAAAAATAAAGATTGTTAATTGCTCATAGATGAATTTTTCGTCTGTTTTCACTGTCAAAAGTTGTCACAAAAAAATTTAACTTCGTAACACAAAAATGATTACGTAAAATTTTGTTTTCATTTAAGGTCTTTAACTGTATGTAATTTTTTTTTTGCAATTGACCCTTATGGCCTGGCTACGACATTGGTCTTAAGGTGGACTTAGACCAAACGAGCGAATGCTCATTCTATCCCCCACTCTACGAAATTCGTTCGTTACACAAAACGTGATTCGTCGAAATTCGGTGATTAGGCGACCGGCGGGGCGGAAAACCATACGTGTGAGAGGGAGTTCCGATATCCATCTCTCGCTCCAACTTATAGAATCGCTCACCCCTGGTCGTCCCTGTCGTGGCTAGGCCATTACAGTGATTCAACAGGAAGGTGGTTTTGCTGGTGGTAGGACCTCGTGCAGGGTCCACCCGGATAGCTACCACCGTCTTACCCGTTAACCTGCCGCTAAATAGCAGTGTTTGTGCTGTGTTTCGGTTTGGGGGTATAGCCGGTGTAATTACTGGCATCGATAGAGGCAATCCATCTAAGTCCGCAGAGTAGGCAGCGCATAGGCGATTTTTTGGTCACTGTCCATGGGCATCAGTTCCTGCTTTCCATCAGGTAGGCTGAGAGCTCAGTTCGTTCGTCACATAAAAAAGGAAGGTTTTACTATTAGTATAATAACCGCGCAAAGCCGGACTGGGTGGCATTTTATAAGACACACTATCATTCTTAGGGCATCTTACAATAATACCACGTCTTTCTGTTTAACACGTTATCAATAATATATTGTAGTTATCAATAATAGCGGCCACGTTAGCTCTTGCGTAAACAACTATGTGATAACATATAGTTATTACGTTTGCTCATAGCAATAATGGGTCATAGCGATTCTCGTTTTTAGCGCTATGTGCCCGTTGACCAGTGCCGGATTTAGAAAATTGCCGCCTATAGGCCATTTATATTTTGCCGCCCCTATCCACTGTGCCAATTATAATAGTTTGTTAAGAAAATTACGAAAAAGGTCGAAACGTAAAAAGATTTTGTACATTAGTCGTTTAGGAACACTTGGTGTTTCATTTTATAGCCGTGTATCCGTACCGGAGCGTTCGTGGCAGGAAAGGAAATCCTGCATCCCTAATACCGCGAACTATGAAATCCGCAAATTTCGGGCAATGAAGGCGTCATTAGAGTGACGGAGACAAATTCCCGAAATTTACGAACTTCGGTGTTTGAGGTAGCAGACGTTCTCTTACTTTGTACAGTACGCGAACTTTTAGCTGGTATGACAGTGGAGGGATGGACGCCTAGCCAACATACAGTGACCGATATGGTGGTAGATTAGAGTTTATGCGATGACACTGGGGTTGTACTTTGTATGGAAATTAATGATAATATACGACTCTACCCTTAGGTACCACACAAACTCTAGATAGCGGTCCTTAAATTGGGAAAATAAAGAAGTTCTAAAATAAAAAATCAGTCTGAGCATTATTAAACCATTTAATAAATTTCAACTCGGTTTTTACAGTTAGTTAAAATTATTTTTACTACGCTCACTCGCAAACAACAAATCAATCAATGTTACAATAAAACCAGAAAACATTGTTATTTGGCTTTAAAGTTATCTGATATTAATAATTATAGAAAACAACTTTTAGTCCCATCTTGTAGCCAGGTTTGGTAGGTCATAGCTGGCATCCATATGAGAAAAAAATTCCTAATTCGAAGTAGACTACAAAATGACAATTCTGTAGTCCCATCTTGTAGCCTGGTTTGGTAGCTGGCTTTCAATGAGAAGAATATTCCTGATTCGAACAAAGATTAAACGCCAGCTACTTCCTACGACTTCAGAATTCCCGTTTCATTGCCAGCTTCGAATTAGGGATTTTTTTTCTCATTTAAAAGCCAGCTACCAAACCGGGCTACAAGACGGGGCTAAATAATTACTATTTTGTAGTCAGCTTCGAATTAGGAATATTTTTCTCATTTGGAAGCCAGCCATGAGCTACCAAACATGACTACAATATGGAACTAAAGCTTGTTTTCTATAATTGTTAATTATGAGATAACTTTAAAGCCAAATGATATTGACTTGTGGTTTTATTGTAATATTGATTCGGGTCTTAATCGCGTAAAGTTACGTTTATTTTTATCCTGACGTTTCGGGCATGACGTTACACCCGTGGTCGCAGGCAGACTGGCGAGAAAATGTATCAACACCTTCGAGCGGCGCAGGTTTTTCGAACTACCCGCACTTGGTCTGGATTATTAGCTGTGGTAGTTCCTATATTGGAGAAAACAAACGCAACATGGCGGAAAGGGTCCAACTAATAATTCTGCTGTGGCCGAGCATTTCTTGGAATCCGGACATAGCACTAATCAGGCTCCATAACCCGAACGTCCTCTTAACCGAACGTATACATCATAGCCAAAAAGTACGTGAAGCTATTGAAATTAAGAAACATCGGAATTTTTATCAAAATGATGGGCAAGGATTCTCGTCGTGGAATCCCGTGATTTACAAATGTAAGCGCGGTGAAACATCCATTTCAAAGCTATTGGATGTTGTGAGTATTGTTTGTAGGCTTAGTGACAACCCGAGCCTAGAAGTAAATAATCAAGACCAATTGCAGGGTAGTTCGAAAAACCAGCGCAGTTCGAAGGTGTTGATACATTTTCTCGCCAGTCTGCCTGCGACCACGGGTGTGATGTCATGCCTGGAACGTCAGGATAAAATTACAATTATGTTTACACGACTAAGACCCGTTTGTCATTAAAATATCGAGTGCTAATCGTGAAAGTTTAAATCAATATATTGATTGATTTGTTGTTTGCGAGTGTTTATTTATTTTATTTATTTATTTAATTAACTATAAAAACCCAGTTGAAATTTATTAAATGGTTTAATTATGCACAGACAGATTTTTAACTTTTGTTAGAACTTCATCATTGTTCAAATTCAAGGACCGCTTTCTAGAGTTTGTGTGGTAAAGGTAGAGTCGCATATTAAATAAATAAATAAATAAATAAATAAATATCTTGGGACATCTTACACAAATCGACCTAGTCCCACGGTAAGCTCAATTAAGGCTTGTAATGTGGGTACCAGGCGACGATATATATAATAGATAGATACATATAGATACTTAAATACATAGACAGCCATGACCAAGGAACAAACATTTGTGACAAATAAATACACAAAGAATGCCCTCGCCGGGATTCGAACCCGGAACCTCCAGCTTCGTAGGCAGAGTGACTACCAACTAGGCTACGGAGGCTGACAATATTGTTATTAATTAAATTCACACAAAGCACAACCCCAGTCTCTTCGTATAAACTCTAATCTACCACTGTATCAGTCAAAGTACGAGTAAGTATGTTGGTTAAAATTTACTTTTCCATGCTATTGAACTCAACTAATCACTCACTTTGTATGAGGGGATATATTTTTTTATAGATATTTCGATGTTGATACTATGTTACTGACAGTTCATAGTAATGGTTGGTAGACTCGGTCGTTCCCTTCCTCCCTGTATAATTTTGCCGCCACGGCAGAAGTTTAAGATAGTTCGCTTCTGATCTGCCGTTTATAAAATCTGCCAAATCAATTTTGACTCATAAAAAATTTTTTTTTGCCGCCAAATCTGCCGCCCCTAAAATCTGCCGCTCTAGGCCATGGCCTACTTGGCCTACTGGTAAATCCGGCACTGCCGTTGACTATGTTTAGTTTAGTTTAGTTTTTTATGTCCAAAAGATGTACAAGACAACAGAAAGTTGGGCCCAGTAGGCTTATGATGGTACAGCGTCTAATCGTTTGTCGTTGCCGTCACGTTCTATCAAGTATGCAAAAGCGAAAGTGACGTGACAATGAAAAGTAGTCCGTGGGCTAGTCGGCCTGAAATTAGAAAACGGTATAATTTGGGGGTACCAAGTGTCCTTTTTACAGTAGTTAGACATATTCATAAGGATGTTAAAAAAGTATGATAGACATCTCAAAGTGGTAGCTAATAGGCATACGGGCTATTTCAAGATTTCCGTTGTATGACAGGTATGGTTAAAATTAAGAGGTACAAATTTTCCTTTTCACGGCTGTTAGGTAAGCTTATAAAAACGTCAAAAATGCAAGATTGCCATTTATAAGTGCTACCTAACAAAAATGGGGGCCAATCAAAGATGGTGGATCTCAAGTTTTACAAAATCAAGTATATCTCGAGAACTATTAAATATATCTAATTACTCTCTTGAACAAAATTAATGGCATATCTGTAAGCTTCATATTTTGCATATACATCATATTGCTAAAACCAACCAATAATTAATTATGACCAAATTTATGAAAATTTCGTGATTTTGTTTTTTTTTGTGTCGTGTTTTTACATAGTAGTCATGACGCTAGAAAAATTAAATATTTTTTTTAAGATAGTGTATTTAATAAGCTTTAATTTGATGTATATAACTTGTTGGCGGTATTAAAAAAAGACCCATAAAAATATTTAAATTAATTGTAGTCATAATCCACCGTAGTGATTTATGTACCGGTTAGATGCGACCTGCATCCAGCGTGTCCCTGTGATAGGTGCCGGTGATTCTTAGCACCCCTTGCCCTGTTTCTCTCGCCGCTACCGTAGCCAGGAAGAGCAGGACTGCCGGGCACTAGCGGTCTAGGTTTTGTTTTGTTCATCATGGGGGTGGGGTGACCGCCTTGCGAATAGTCCCCCACCATATCATCC
>JALPQI010023239.1:0-15574 GCA_025490895.1 Thaumatotibia leucotreta
TCCATTCATCCTTAGTTGTCTTATCTAGGAAACAACTTTCAAACCTAAAACTAGACGTTTTCTGTTGTAAACTGCTGTTTCCTTGATTAAAAATTAAGCAATTTACTAATCACTACGGACGGGACGGACTGCACAAATACGGATTCAGGTATTTCGGTATAGGCAAATATGGCAGTTTACAACAGAAAAGACTTTTAGGTAAGAAAGTTAAGTTTACTAGATAAGACAGCTAAGGATGAATGTACTTTAAGGAACCAACGATTCACTGCCGAACGACTTCTGTTTAATTATAATTTTCAAATTTAATTTTTTGAATTGAAGTAGCCTAAAAATACTTACAATACTTATTAAATTCTTAATTTATGACAGCTAAGCGTAATGAATAAACAAACAATGCTAGTTTTTTTAACACTGTTACCGCAACGCCACAAGTGGCCGAACGTAAACAAGTTACTGCAGTTTGTTATGATAAGTGCTGAGAATACGTAAACTATATTTGTGGTTAGGGCGCACACATGTTCGGAATTTGTGGGAAATGATATGTAGATTCTTAAATTGTGTACCTGCGAGAATAATCTTTATCCTAAGTAGGTTTGAAGAAAGCGATTTAAAACTACTAAATTAGTCTGAATAGTTTAGATTCATAGACAAAAAATAACATTCGCTTAAGGCCAGGTGTACTTACACAAGTACTAATTACCAAAAATTAGTACTTGTGTAAGTACACTAATTGTTCTTTTCTTTTGTAATTCTTTGTTTATTTGTATGGAATAAATAAACTAACTAATTTTAACTTCATTACCAAAAATTAAATCTTAATGTTTCGAACTAATAACAGAGACAACAGAATCGCCTGTTTTGTATGAAAACTAAAGCTAGTAGGTACTAGTCTCTATAATTAATACGATTATTCCTAAATCACGCTTTCTGTTAAGCTAGGGCTCATGTATAAATAGTTTAAAAACCCGTGGACGATCTTATGAGAATCTTGTAGAATATTTTACCATAATAAATTCTAGCCACAACTAATATCAAACTACATAATATTATGTTATCGGGTAGTTACTAATTAATCCATCTATTCCCTGGACTCAAAGCTTATTTTTATCGTATTTCTAGGAATTGTAATAGCCTCACCTAGCCGCTTTACTTTCACATTTAATAATATAAGACAGTTAGATATACGTACGCATTCGCAAGTACATAATATATTAAGTTGCAGTTTAAATCTGCTGAATAATCAGTAAGCGATTGAAATTCAAATGTGATCCTTTATTTCCATTTCCTTTGAGCTAGAAGAGAAAGAAGCTTTAACTGAATCGGCATAAAATGTTACAATACAAACATAGTACTTAACAGACGATTGATAAATAGACAGATTATTTACATTTAATTGAATAATTTACTAAATAAAACAAATAGGTACGGTTACGTGCTTTCATTGGTGACCCCTTTCGTAAATGATTCATTTGAATTGTTATACAGTTTGATAGAACTGGCAACCAGAAGGCAAAGGAGATACACGTAACCGTATGTACCAAATATTATGAATTATGTCAAATTCGTATACAGCCAGTGTGCAGGGTCAAATACTTTGTAGCAGACACTGTGACAGAACACAAAAAAAAATGTATTAGGTACTTTCTTTGCTACTAAGTATTTGACAATAACTGTACTTCATATATCTAGCCACGTGGTCACCCGAAGTGCAACACGTTGTAGTTGCATTTATAACGTGATGACGGTTACGATAAGGGTGTGATTGCTTTACCATATTTTTTCGTTTTAATTTAAACATTCTTAAGGTATGCGGCTGTGGATATGAATGGACATTAGGTCTTTCTATGGGAAGCCGTTTAAAGTGTGTTTTTACTTGTTAAATCAATTCCATTTCATTTTGATTTTGGTCTGACATCATGTGCAGGTGCACTACCTATTGGGTTGCATATTAGGGTGGATAATTTTTCTAAAATTTCGATTCAGTTACAAAACGGTGCCATTTGATGTTTGATTATCACTCTTATTTTTATTATAATTATCTTTAATTTAAGTTTTTCTGCCTCCGGATTTGACTAGAAATTTTCCTAAAATGTATGGGGCTTCAAAAAAAAAGGTATTATTTTAGGCTTTTTTTCGTCTCTTTTGGCTCCGTAACTATAGCAAAGCTATTTCCAGGTAAACACAATACTTGAATACTCAAACATAGCTCATGTTTCAACAAAAAGTAAAAGCATAGATATCAACTGTGCTCAGTACAAAATGTACTGAAGTTTCTATGAAATCTTTAAATTAGATCCGGAGGCAGAAAATTAATTCCGATGTCCAAATCATTTTGCACACTCTTTGTCGACCTAATTACGGAACTATTTAGAACTGTGCCCAGTAAAAATCAAATACTTTTTTTCTTCATACATCAATCAGGTAACCCACCTTATGGCCCTTGAAATAACATTTTTATGATTGTGTCGAATTTTATCATAATATATGTACAAATAAAGTGCTTGCTAGTCTATTCATAAAATAGTTATACTACTCTACTTAACTACTTCTATTCAATAGCCCAGAAGTGAACCCATAAAAAACATACGGAAACAAAAACTTATCTTAAAAATTAATAATGACCACAGAAGTTCTGTGATCATGACCAGCCAACCATTTGTTCCATTTCTTAAACGTTAACAACATTAATGCAGACGTTGTAGTTATGTTCCAGTCCCATATCAACCACGGTTGTTCATTGTTGTTTTTTTCTTTGCGCTGGTTTCATCACTATTTTATTATACTATAAAATAAAGTCACTTTTTCTGTCCCTATGTCTCTTTATACGCTTAAATCTTTAAAAAAAACGCTACGGATTTTGATGAGACTTTTTTAATAGGTAGAGTAATTCAAGAGAAAGGTTTTTATGTAGGTATAGTACCCGTGCGCAGCCGGGGCGGGTCGCTAGTTTGTAATAATAAACAACACTCAGAAGCATAAAATATATACAATTTTACACATTTACTTATGTGATTCTTATACTGTGTCAACGTTTAAAACGATTCTTAAAAGTTCTATGCCAATAAAGTCTCCTATAGGAATTTATACTTCGTATATCTTAGATGTAGATTCTCGTACAACGGAGTCGCTTTTAATACCTTCTTGATCAGCGAAAAGGATAAGCATAAAGTAGCAATCGGATTTCCTTGGTTTAACAAAGTTATACGAAACTTGCGACAATTTCTTTAAAAGCCTATAATATCTTTTTAAGAGTGCTTATCGCGAAAGGGGTACTAAACCAACCGCGTCGCAAACATTATTTAAAAAAGAGGAAGCCGTGGGAGTTTACTTGTTTTGTAATGTCTGCACGGGGCTAGGCTACAGTAGACCGCATGGGAAAACATTAGAGCTTACAAAAGTTTCTGAAAGACGTGATGTGCTGTGACTGTTTGAAAATTCATGATTTTAAAAGTAGTACGAGTATAGCCAAGATTATACAGGGGTCGTGGAGCAGGAGTTTTCGCGATTCTTGGTTGTCTCCATACTGAATGTTGCTCAGCGTGACTGTTCCTATAGTAAAAAAATAAAAAAAATAATTATCTTGGGACATCTTGCACAAATCAATAAGCGAGTAAGCTCAATTAAGGCTTGTGATGTGGGTACTAGGCGACGATATATATTATTATATATAATAGATAGATACATATTATAGATACTTAAATACATAGACAGCCATGATCAAGGAACAAACATTTGTGATAAATAAATACACAAAGAATGCCCTCGCCGGGATTCGAACCCGGAATCACCAGCTTCGTAGGCAGGGTCACTACCAACTAGGCTATGGAGGCTGACAATATGTATGTGTATGATATAGTACCCTATTCACTCCTGCTTCACGACCCAGATGTCACCTTCTATATCAACTAGCCGAGCCTGATTGTAGGTATGTGGTTAATTGTACTAATAACAAGACTCATAGTAGTTGTAGCGTAATAATATTTATTTTAGGTATTGTTAGTATGTTGTAATTTGCATTACTTTTGCAAAAAATGTACAAAAAATAGTTATAACATAATTCTTCATCATCATTATCGTCGTCATCATTTCAGCAGAAATAGTGCTGGATATAGGCCTGCCTCAATGATTGCCATTGCCACAATGACGGGTCCTGTGCCACCCGCTTCCAGCGGACTCCTGCGACCTTCACCTTGTCAGGCCTTCCCGCGCTGCGCCTTCCGGTACGCTCGAAAACTTTTCTGCACTAACGGCCATCGATTCTACGTGAAATGTGCCCCGCCCAGTGCCAGTTAAGTTACATAATAAGGTAGTTGTTAATAATTATTCATTAGATACAACTATCTCCAACTGGCCTCAAGAATTAAATAAACCTGGATAAAACTGGATGAGTATAATTTTTTTAGTATTGATGGTACCTTTTTTAGGCTCTAGTGCGAGAAGTGGCTCATTACGTCAGGCCCAAAACTTCAGAGGGCCATCTGTACTAAAAAACGTCGTACGAGACACGTGCAAAAAGGAAATTCGTAGCTCGTGTCGATTTAAAACATCGCTACTCGTTTCGGATTTCACGTTTTTGGCACTTGTGTCGTAATGTACTATTTGCCTTTAGGAGCATTTTATGTTTGTTTTTAATCACATCATCAGCCTATGATAGTCCACTGCTGGACGTAGGCCTCTCCTATTAAGCGTATTAAACGCATTAGGAGGTAAATGCCCATAATCACCACGCTGGGCAAGCGGATTGGCGATCGCAGTATTGTGTCCACTATGATGACGCTGCTGCCCATCATCAATCTTTTGTCAAATAATGGCCAGTGACACTTCAATCCCTTAGTCGACTCTTACGACACCCGCAGGAGGAGTTGGGGTGGTGACAAATGTATTCTTACTGCCGTCACCACACGGCTGGTTTTTAATACCATCGTAAAAAGGACATAATTTAAGCTAACGAGCCTACTGTACGTATTAACCACTGAACAAAGGTCGTTGGGCCATCAGATAGCACCAGATTTGCGGCCAGTCCATTAACAAATTACCTCTTTAAAGCGCTTCTGTAAATAAATGTGCAGGCTTCTTTATTTACACGAGATAATGGTTTTATTTTCGCATAGGTGCTTGCGTGCTCGTGGAAAATATAAAAGAAACGTCTTTTTAAGTTTGGAGATGTTTAAATTCTCTTGACTAAACGAATTACAGGCAGGTTTTCAAAATATTATGTACAGTCAAAGGCTCAAAAGTATGTCCCAGTACATTTTAAATTATGTTTAATAAGAACGTCGTAACATACTTATAAGAGGATTATTTAGACACATATTTTTGCACTTTTCTATACTATACACGACGTGTACGTCTATGAAAGGACCCCGTGTATAAAGTATGAAAAATGTGGTTTTAGTTAAATGGGCTGGGATTTTGATATTCTGGAGACGTTTGTGCTCTAAACAAAAGTCTCTTTGCGGTTTCCGAGACCATGTCAAAGTCAATTAAATGAAGTTAATGGTAAAATAACAATAAAAGAGCGCCAGCGTCGGAGGAACTATGTAAAGATAAAAATATCATTCATAACTTTGATACGGACTTGGAAACCGTGGTAGCACCATAGAGACTTTTGTTCAGAGCACTGAAGTCTACAGAATATCAAAATCCTAGCCCATTTAACTGAAACCACATTTTTCATACTTTAGGCCCGGGGTCCTTTATAAGAGAGGACTGAGAGCATTTAGAAGTAGGTAATTCAAGAAGGAGTGCTTGTGTGCTGACAATGTGAAATTATTTATAGTTTTATGTAAAATAAAAGACGACAAAGTTATTTTTTTGTTTGTTTGTGGTATTAATGGTTTTGTTTCAAGTTATTACTACTACTAAAATCAGAATCACACAAATCGACGGCCCCTACGTAAGTTGTCGTAAGTTGAAAATGGCAAGTTTACAGGAGAGCACTTTAAAGTTTGAAATGTGTACGGTAGTCACATAGTTCAATGGGTTGCTTTGAAAATTGGCATAATCAATAACAAAGATACTATCTTTATAGTGATATAATTACTTCTCTGATATATTTCATATTTTTGCCGGAATTGCACTACAGTATATGACGGAGAAGAGAATCTAAAAATTGTGGTATGTATTACTTACTTCACTTTACGCCGGTAGTCATAAATTGTCATTGATCGTAAGTAATACATACTACAAGATACGTTGGAATTATGCGTATAAGTTTTGTCGTATCTGTTATTTACGACATTATTTTGCGGACACATTATAAAAACTTTTTGTTAGTTACTACATTATGCCATTTAACAAACAATTGAATAGTATTTTTATGATCGTCTGTCACAAAAAGTCCATAGAAAAGCTACCTGCTAACTGGCTTATACCATTATCTCGCAAACTTGTCCTCGCGGGTCTGTGATTCACAAAACATGCGAAATGAGTTTATATCTTTTATTCATATCACATCATTCGCCTATTTCGGCCCACTGCTGGACACAGGCATCTCCTATTTATTACCTCCTGTCAACTATTACAAATGTTGCAACATGTCAGACGAGACGAGACGTTGGAGAGCTTGAAGAGGAACAGATATGGTTGGAGACAAAGTCAGCGTACAAGGAGCTCAGGGACGTTTCGACATCACCACACAGTATAGAGGGCACCATCATTCTTGCCTCATATTATAGGAGTGACAAACGGAATTGGACACCTATTACGCCGAAGGTGTAGCATTAAGACCATTTTGCGTCCTCATACCAATATGAGTACTTCTTACGATCTCCAAAGGACGAAAATTCACTTGGCAGTTCGGGTGTTTATGAGATACCGTACGACTTCGGAGACAAGACTCGGAGCACATTCGGAGTGTCAGGGACAGGGAGATAGATATAGCTCGGCTGTGGTGGACGCATACGATACAGGCACATTGCATTTCCTAAACGCTTTGATAAAGCGAGGATGCTGGTACGGTAAAGACGCTACCTGCCACGGAAAATATACAGAGCGATTAAGAGTAATTTTAATCGGAATGGGGGCTGGACTAATCCAACGGCATATAAACCGGTAATCTTCGAGCTAATAATGATGGTTTTGTGCACACAGTGACTTTGTGTGCTTATCATCTGTTACGTAGTGTTCGGTGACATAAACCCGCAGTCGGACATGACATCAGTGCCGGCGCAAGACCACCCTCAACCCGTTTATCTCAACGGGCTCAGCGAGCCGCTTGTTGCTCATCTTATTATCATCTCATTATTATCCACTTTTTATATTTACCGAATATACATGAGTTTAGCCGTTTTATTATAATTTTGTGCATTCAGTTAGTACACGAAAACAGTCTATCATTTAGCATTAGGAACGTAGTTTTGAAATTATAATTATAGACATGGCAGATTAATGACTTCTCTCACAGTGCAAAGACGTAATAAAAAATCAGTTAACAAAAATGCCTTCAGCTTCAACTACATCATAATTATGAGATTGATATCAAGCGTTTTTCAACGTAATTATATTCTTAAAGTCGTGTAACAGTCAGTAACAGTCGTGTCGCTTTCATGATTAGATACTGCAGCTGTTGGCGGTTTCATTCAGTCAGCAGTCAAATCTTCGAACTACAGACGATGATTTCACTGATGAATGATGACTAAATACTCATAAATGAACCCACCAACTGCTGCAGTGTTTAATAATGTAAGTGATACGAGGGTTGCCTGGTGAAACCCTATAAGTACGTGACACCTAGTTTCGAGAAAAATGATGTTAAAGGTTTATTGTCATCGGACACTTATTTTGATAAATAGATTCGTAGTTTTATGAGTGGTTTGTGAAAAGCAATTTCATTTACTTTAAGTTTGTCTATGTTTTAGTTATGTAACTCATCTAGTTTTCTTGTAAGATAACATTTTTTACCAAGGGGTATCGACTTATTGGGTTTAAGCATAAATAAAAAAACCATATTTGTTACTAAGAGGGTATTATTACCAAATAAAAACTTAAAAAATAGACGAATCTAAAAGTAATAACGGTATTATTCTACATCTGAAAAAGTAAGTGCTATGCCAACAAACGTTTTTAGGCTTCTTATCCATCCATGATACTCTTCAGGTATAATTCTGTATGTTTCAGCGGGGCAAAGTGCTATGAACCGTTTGTCTATGACTAGACCTAGTGTTTCAACGGCAAATAAAAAAAATATAAGCTGTTATATGAAAAACAATGAAGATGGTAAGTTTCCATGGTTTTGAAGATCCGCACATTGTTTTACGTTACCTATTGTGTTTGTGGTACTCATACTTTAATTAAAAAAATCAATTTCAGAAAAGGATTCCTCCGATCTTGATGAATCGCAAATTGATATTGCCACCCAAATGCGCTATATTCTCAACGACAATAATAGCATGTCAGACTCAAGTAAGTCTTTTGTGGATTATTAAAAAAACTGTTGTTAGAATCGATCTGTAACTTAATTTATTATGCTTACATTTTTTCCATATGATGAAACTGACTTATTTGGCAGTGACTATTCGGGTGAACATCCTACATATGTGCCACATCCTAAGGACTTTCGCAATTTTGATAAATCGCAAATTGATATCGCCGCCCAAATGCACAATAATAATAGTAAGAAGACTCAAGTAAGTCTTTTACAGATTACTTAAAAATAATGTTATTAGGATAAAGTTACTTATACAGGTAATTTATTCTGGTTTCGTTTTTTCGGATGATTAAACTGAAGATCCTACTTACGACTATTTTACCAAAACAAATAGATTTTGACTCATATTTTACTACTGAAAGTCCAAATGTTTCATCCAAACAGGAAGATTTTTTTTATGGAGGTGATTGATGAAGTTTTAGATCGAGTTTGGATTGCTGTAGAAGATGATTATTCAGCGGGAGCTCTTTGTGTTCCTGATACAGATTCAGAGAACGATGCACCTCAGCGAAATGATTCTGGCCATGACATAATTATTCCTGAAAGTCCCAGTCCAAGGAAACATCAGGAAAGTTCCTTGCCGATACTTGAAAATGTTAGTCTTTCTGGTCAAGGTATGTGTTAATGTATAGAAAGAGCTTCTTCTTACGCGATACATTAAAAGTATTAGAACCAACTGACTCTAGCCACAATGATGGCATGATCCGTGAACGTTCCGGTGCTTGTTCACAAGTAGAAGACTCTGTTAACTTAATTTTAGACAATGTTTTAGATAAAGTTTGGGATTGTGTCAAACCCCTGAAGAGACGTAAGCAAGCAAAGCTATCTGAATGGAAAGTAGATATCGCTAAAAAGCAAAAGCTGCTAAAGTTCCAAAGGAGGCTTCAAGGATCGAGGAGGTTCCAAGGAGGCTTTGGAACTTTAGCAGGACGCTTAACGCCTTGGGTTACATAAGGTAGCCCTTCCATTTCTTGCTTTTTAGCGATATCTACTTTCCATTCAGATAGCTTAGCTTGCTTACGTCGCTTCAGGGGTTTGACAGAATCCTAAACTTTATCTAAAACATTGTCTAAAATTAAGTTAACAGTGTCTTCTACTTGTGAACAAGCACCGGAACGTTCACGGATCATGCCGTCATTGTGGTCGTCACTAAAACTTTTAATGTATCGTCTTCGGAATTTGAAACGTAAGAAGAAGCTCTTTCTATACATTCACCTTGACCAGAAAGACTAACATTGTCAAGTATCGGCAAGGAACGTTCCTGATGTTTCCTTGGACTGGGACTTTCAGGAATAATAATGTCATGGCCGGAATCATTTCGCTGAGGTGCATCGTTCTCTGAATCTGTATCAGGAACACAAGGAGCTCCAGCTGAATAATCATCTTCTACAGCAATCCAAACTCGATCTAAAACTTCATCAATCAGCACCATAAAAAAATCTTCCTGTTTGGATGAAACATTTGGACTTTCATTAGTAAAATCTGAGTCAAAATCTATATGTTTTGGTAAAATAGTCGTAAGTAGGATCTTCAGTTTAATCATTTGAAAAAACCGAAAGAAGAATAAATTACCTGTATAAGTAACTTTATCCTAATAACATTATTTTTAAGTAATCTGTAAAAGACTTACTTGAGTCTTCTTACTATTATAATTGTGCATTTGGGCGGCGATATAAATTTGCGATTCATCAAAATTGCGAAAGTCCTTAGGATGTGGCACATATGTAGGATCTTCATCCGAACAGTCACTGCCAAATAAGTCAGTTTCATTATCTGGAAAAAATTTAAGCATAATAAACTAAGTTACCGATCGATCCTAACAACAGTTTTTTTAATAATCCACAAAAGACTTACTTGAGTCTGACATGCTATGATTGTCGTTGACAATATAGCGCATTTGAGTCATTTACTGAAATTGATTTTTTTAATTAAAGTATGAGTATCACAAACACAATAGGTAGTAACGTAAAACAATGTGCGGATCTTCAAAAACATGGAAACTTACCATCTTCATTGTTTTGCATATAACAGCTTACATTTTTTTCAATTGCTTTTGAAACACTAGGTCTAGTCATAGAAAAACTGTTCATAGAAGCACTTTGCCCCACTGAAACGTAAAAATTAATCAATATTATTTAATCAAAAGTACTAATCACAACTACCTTTTATTATTTTTATCGTAAGAATCACTCAAAGTCGCGAAGTCTCATTAATCGTCAGTGCTAAAACCCGATAAGTTCGCATAAAACAACAACAATTATTTTCATAGTCAGTGCTAAAACCCGATAAGATCAAATAAAACAACAACAATGCATTTCATAGTCAGTGCTAAAAACCGATAAGTTCAATAAAACAACAACAATGCTTTTCATGGTAATGGTTAGGTACAATAGCTTACATTAATTGTTACTTGAACTCATTACTTTAAACACGGTGTGTAAAATATGACAATTCTACGTTTATTCTAGGCTAGAAAAGTAGATTACCTGTTTCCAGCTTATTACGGCAAGCTAAGTAGTTGTACTAATTTTCTGCCTCGGTCACCCATCACACAACTTTGAACACAATCATTCACAACCTTCTTTAATACAATACACCCCTTTTTAACAGCTATTTTCAATTAAATATGCAACGTCGCAGCGGTGCGCTTGCGTTCGTGTCGCTACTTGTCAAGGCTGCGCATGATCATGGGACCGTCGAAAAACTTATAGGGTTCTTCCCCGGACATATTTGAAAGAAATTTGTTAAAGGCCTCTTGCGAGAATCCGATTACTGGACTTAACATAATATTTTATTAGAGAGTTGTTTCAAATAAGTACTATAAGTTTGTTTGTTGGGTTCTCTTTGAATAAATTTGTATGTGCAATAAATGATATCGTAAAAGTAGAATCCAACAAATGCTTTTAACGTATTTTAATTCGTAATAAAATCCTTTAAAGTTTGCAATCGTAATGAGGTGAAACCGGGTAAGTAACAGTAACTGGTTCTACATTGTGTGTTTAGTTTGATTAGGTGTAAATATCTCGGCACTAAATACCAATAAATATACATTATATGGTTCTTCCATTAAGTAATAAATAAAAATGAAGTCTTAAATGTACTTGTAGTATTTAGTTTTGAATTAATAGTTGAAATCAAGTACTTATTGGGTTATTTACTCGGCATATTTCCGTGATACATGTAAAATCAGCTTATCTGATATTACCATTAGATTGACCGATACTGAATCATCCTAAAACTGTTTTTACTTTAAAATCTCACTTTTTGTCACTTATCGGGTTTCACCAGGCAACCCTCGAGATTGTTTTGTCGTCGTCATTATCACAAAAAATGCCGTTTTATTACAATGACTTATGCATTTATTTATCGTTTGGTTCAAAAAGAAGCGGCGAACCTGTATAATGAGCAAAAATTATTGAAATACGCCGACATTATAATTGTAAATTGTAGTAACTCTGTATTTGATCCGGCGCATACTGTCTTAAATATCACTTACAATAGAAATTTAAAAACAATTTCCGACGAAAAATGTCTCAAGTACAAATACAACACAAAAAAAATAATAAGATCCAACGTAACTAGTAGTATGTTAAACTTAAGACAAAACACCGATCTTCACCTCCGAAGTAAGTTGTGGTAAGTGATATACTACAGACATACTACAGTATTCACCGGTATTATTAAAAAATTGTCAGCATCCATACTAATAAATTCACAACTGATTTCTGAGTGAACTCGAACAGATTGCTAACTTTGCTTAGTGGTTTTAAATCATTTTTATTTCTGAACCGTCTTTTATTTAATCTCAGACTATATTTTGTTTAACTCCAACGGCCGTTTCAAAAATTAATTTTGGTCTCGCAGTTACTTTGAGTTTGTTTCCGATGTAGTGTCTTACTTTTATCGAATAAAATGTATCGTTTATCCATTTTTGTTTCATCTAGTTGTTAGTTTTTGGTAAAAAATTATCGCTCTTGAAAAACCTCTGCCCCACCGCGTATAAGATCGTAACTGGCACTTACGCTGCGCGGTTGCGGGTGGCCGCCCCGTATTAACTATCGTAAGTACACTTACTACAGTATACGATGGTGCTTTTTTAAGTTACGATAGTTTTCGGGTGTCAAAAACCTATTTGTAATAGGTTTTTTTAATTTTTTCTTCGTGGAACGGAAACATTGCTAAAAGATATAATGTTTTATGAAATAAAAAGAAAAACCCAAATTTCAAGTTACGACAACTTACGTAGGGGCCGTCGAAATATAAACTAGAGGTTCACGCACTTCGTTCTTTGATTCCCATATCTATAAAATAAATGCTATTCATTGCTCTTTCATCCATTATTCTCGAATGAAAAATGTAATTTTACATGTAATAATCCTCACCACAAAATATTTTGTTACAAAATATCTTCTGTGAGCACTTAAAATACATCTCTTTTTCGAAAACGGTCCAATTACATTAATTCTGAAAGAAAAATGTGGAACGGCCACGAGATCTTTCGTAACAGGATTATAAATAATAGAAATAATGTTCGTGCTAAATCACTCTCGCACAAAACATTAAAATTAACAGATTGCCGGAAAAAATATTCCACAAAAATTTATTCTGTGAAAAATGTTTATCATTATAATAAATTACCTAAACTAGGCTTAATCCAAAACTTAGTTCATTATTTGGCTACAAAACTTAACATGACATAACGTAATAAAATAACCTGACATACCATTTAAATCACGTTTAATATTTTGTCCCTAAAGAAAAGTGATGCGCCATCTATCGAATTGTTTAATCAATAATTTTCGTTGCCAAGCGAATTTGCCGCTGCAAATAACAAGTCTTAGCTTAGTATTTGTCTATTCTATTAGTAAATAAAACTTAAAATATGAATAAAAACGTTCTTCGTCCTGTAGTAGATGACCAAGAGCCGTGTATTAATGTCATTTGTCTGGGTCCTAAAGGATCAGGTAAAACGACGTTGTTGAAAAAACTTCAAGAAGCTGATGGTATTGACAATACTTATAGTCCAGTACCTACTATAGGAACGAATATTTATGATATACACTATCTCAATAAAAACGGGAAGAAGCAAACATTGAGCATTAGAGAAGTTGGCGGAGAGATGGCGTCACTGTGGAATAATTATCTGGATGGAGTTGATAAGGTAATTGAAGTATTGTGTAAGTGTAGCCTTGTAATAGAATAGTTTCCGTATTGAAAAGTGGCTCTTTCAGTTGGATATGATTTTCACTACTTACTTTTTTTTATATAGATATTTAACACTTATTTCATAGGTACTTAGGTACCTTAGTAATCTAGATTACAAAATACACATACAATATAATCAGTATAATCGGAAGGAGTAATGGGTTCACTTTTTGCTCAACTCTGATGTCTAATCCTAAAAAACGGAATATGGTTAGCGTTACGTGTTTCGTTTACCCAGTTAAAATAAATGATAGTTAATTTGTCATGAAACTGCGGGCTTCATTAATATAGTCAATAAAAGACGGGAAATCTATCTTGCGATTACATATTGTCTCACCAATAATGCGCTAAGCCTAAGAGCAGCCGTACACCTGTGAGTTCTTACGTAAGTTGTAGTGACGGAGCTATACTAAGGGAATGAGATAGTGATAATATGCACCTCTCGTTATTTAGTATAGCTCCGTCCCTATAACTTACGTAAGAACTTATAGTTGTAGGCCTGTGACTGTAATAACCGTAATTATTAAGGTTATTTTTCAGGTATATTTGTAGTGGACACGTCAAAACTTATGTCAGATTTCGGCAGCGGCTCTCATGTTATATACACTATTGGCCGAGCCGTGTCTTAGATATGCTAAGGTAAATAAATAATTAACAACAATAAAATAAAGAGGAGGTTTAGATTTTGTAAAAATTACTGTAGTTTACAGACGAACGCAATTCACGCACACAACCTAACTTTAAAATCCTAATGTGACATATATCTGCTAATGGTACCATTTGAATTTGGACGTTTGCCGCGTATTCAACTTTATATTTACCTCACTCGTACACCAAGCTAGTTTCATACCCACGGAAAGAGTTGGGATGGTAACAAATGTAGTCTTACTCCCATGTCAATGTAACAATGTACCTAGATAGATACGTGCAGAATACATTTTAAACTAACCATTCAATCATTTTCAGTTCATCTTAGTACTAAGCAAGATGGGACCTAGCTTACCGGCAGATGCGAAACGAAGCCCTGCTGATGTTGCAGAGCAGACGGCTGCTGGCAGAGCTCCCGCGACCGCCCGCCATTCTAGAGGCGGCGCCGCTCGCCGGCGAGGGGCTCCTGGAACTGAAGGCTCTCGGTCACTGGTCAGAAGATCAAGCCTGCTGCATGAATAGAGAAAACCATTCATTAGCTATCGAAACGTAGCATAATTTTAAAATTCCTTTTCTCAAACTTGCTACGGAATGTTGATGTTACTTACTTTAAATTAAACCCGGAAATACTATGTATCCGGTGGCATATGCTAAGATGATATGTAAAGAGATTTCATGTATTTATTTCACACCTAGGACTGCAAACAAACTGTCTTTTGTTTTGAAACGTCAAATTGTGACACTATGTCTTGACATTCAGCCACAGAAAAAAAAAATAACCTAAGAACTAATGTCTATACCAACAGGTAAAAGGATACCTCAAACATATTAAAAAAAAGTTTGGCGCGAATGTTTTTTTTTTAATGTTTTACGATACTGTACTATGGTTTATTTACAAATGAAATAGTATGGTTCGGCGAAATCAGTTCGTTTTATTTCATGGCAAGTTTGAGAAAAGCACTATACAAATCTCGGCGAGAAACAGGGTTACAGGCCGCGTATCCCTATCTGGCCTCAGTTCCTTCGGCCAGATATATCTACTTGGCCTTTAACCCTTCGTTTCCCGTCCTCTATAGTAATGTACTATTAAACTCATACTAGTGGTAAGCAATATGGACCTAGGTAACCAACAGACGTGGAACGAAGCCTTGCTGATTTTTCAGAGCCGGAAGCAGCTCACGGAGTTGAAAACACTCATTATCAGCCTGAGAATCAAATCTGCTGCTTGAATAGAGAAAACTTTGCATTGGTAGCAAAATAATATCAGATTTCAAAACTTCTATGTTCCCATTC
>JALPQI010023240.1:0-16705 GCA_025490895.1 Thaumatotibia leucotreta
AATGCAACTTATGAGTTAATGGAGCCTTAATTAATAGTTACCTAAGTATCATGTAAATCAGATATAGTAGACATTTTTCAGCTATATCTGGGTTGTCTCGAAAGTGAAATTTGCTCAGCGTGAACGTCCCTACTCCCTACTACGCTGTTCACTTTTGCTCCACGACCCAGATTTCAGCCTGTATTCATTTCACAAAGGACAAACGATTGGTTTCAACGACTAAGAGATTGAAGTGTCACTGACCATTCTTTGACAGAAGATCGATGGTAGGCAGCAGCGTTATAGTGGACATATTACTGCGATCGCCAATCCGCTTGCCCAGCGTGACGATTATGGGCATTTACCTCCTAATGCGACTATACGCATAGTTAATAGGAGAGGCCTACGTCCAGCAGTGGACTGAGATAGGTAGGCTGATGGATGAAACGATTGGTATGTCGTTTCGTGTGGTTCTTTTGAAACATTGTGGCATTATCTGGTAATAATACATTTTCAGTTAGGTAAAAGTTTCCGATTAACGCTTAATCCACTGGCATAGAGGCTAAACGTGGCTTTTAGTTGGCATCCGACTCGGGAAGAGTTCAGGGATAATGGTTTCACGTGAGTAATCTACGTACGTGAGTAAGTAGTATCTACGGTTAGGTATAACAAATTTTTATTTTCTAGTTTTTGATGCAATAAAAACCGGTTACCTTAAAACTTTTTTTTATTAATTTTTTGAATAACTATTCCTACACTGAGCGTGGCCTAACATGCTCTTGGCTGGTTTTTATTATTACGAGCACATAGTGTAATAACTGGGTAATTAATTGGTTGTCCAATGATCTTATTTAGCCGCGTTTGACAACCGTCATAGATATTATGACAGTGACATGGCATTAATTTCCGAACTGTCCATCGAAGAGAATATACAAAGTATACAAACCATCAACATAATAAAGATGGATGTAAATAGGTAATTTCAGCATAGCTCAGTGGCCGTTAGTACTAGAAATTTGCAATTTGGTACCGGTACAGACATATTAATCATGCCAACAAAGTGGTAGAATTAAAACTAGAAAAAAAAAAAATTCCGTTATCCCCAACTGGTGAAGTGGGAATGATTTTTTTTATTTGTTGTAATCCTATAGTGTGGGGTATCATTGAATAGGTCTCTTAAAAATAATAAAGTATTCTTCTGAAGTCAATATTTTCGGAGATAATATTGACTCCTCCCTCTAACTTTAATAGAAGGCTTATTAGAATACGATATATAATACTATTTTGGTTATAATCGGCCCACCCGTTTTAGAATAACTACGGAACCCTACAATGAGCGTGGTCCGACATGCTCTTGGCCGGTTTTATTATGTGTAATACGTATATTCACGTGAGTTCTCTACGATTAATTTATGTACATTGTAAATTATATACAATCTGGTGTACGTCATGGCCCTATATTATGAGCTATGATATGTTATCTGGCATTGAACACCTATTAGCGTATTGGTAAAAAATACATAATATTATCAATAAACGAATCATGTTTCAGTACGTAATAAGAATAACTGGCTGTGATTCTACAAAAATGTATTGATTTTCCGTTCGTCCTTTTATTTCTGAATTAGGTAAAGTCCATTTCAAATACGAAGGCCGAATTCCACTTGACAAAGTCATTAGGCGTCAACGATAGGATCTGTGATAGCAAAAGATACCTGGCCAGGCCCTTTTGTGGCGTGATATTTTTTGCATACATCGGTGTACAACACGTGCCAATTTGTAGTGGACCAATTAAATGACAAAAGTTTCGAGTGGCATCGGGCCTTCGTATTTGAAATGAAGTATACAGTCGCCATCAGATAAATTGGAGCGGCCCGGGTAGTCACAAACATCTGAGCAGTGGCCTATTTCACCACAACTACAAGTGTGACAATTGTAAAATGTCATTGTTACTGACGTCACAGGCCTCCGTAGGCTACGACTACCGCTTACTATCGGACGCTCCATGTGCTTTTTTGCCACCAACAAAAATTATTACTAATACCGTTATTCGTTAATAAACTACATCTTATTTTTCGATCGTTAATAAACTACTTCTTATTTTTCGCTCGTTTTCGATCGTTAATAAACTACTTCTTATTGTTCGCTCGTTTTCGATCGTTAATAAACTACTTCTTATTTTTCGAAACCCGTGACAATTTTCGCATGGTTTATCTAGTACAATTTTCTTTAAATCTTGACATGAGGTTCGGCTTATGTCGGAATTTCGCTTCAATTGTTTTTTGTGACAATTGTAATTTTGCTACGCAAAAAAGTAGTTATTTCCTGCTGATTTATTAAAGTTCCTGCACAACATTTGCTGAAACAGAAACCGAAACCGAAGGTTCGGTTTTAATTATAGTTTCTACCGAAGCTTCGGTCGGACACTACCTAGTAAATTTACAATTGTAGCACTTATCAACGTGGTGAAATCGGGGCCAGGCCTCTATTGTCATTCGAGTTCGGACATTTTTGAGGATGGCGACTATAATATAATTAACGTATATTATTACCTACAACAGAAGCGTAGTTATCGATTAAGTAGAAAATCAATGCAATTTAAGAGTCGCAGTATTTTTATCTCCCTGTATAGGCACAGGGAGATAGAAAATGCAGGCACTAAAAATGATAAAAAATGGTTAAAAAGCAAGTGACCAGTAGGCTTACGAGGGTCCCGTGGTTCATCGTTTGTCGCCGTCACGTTCTAACAAGTAAGCAAGTGGGAAAGTGACGCCTAGCAAGAAAAACAATTATCACGTGACCAATTGACCATCATAAAGATTCATAAGCCACGTGGTATATTGGGGTGAGTATCTGAGCGTTTCAACCGCCTAATTTTGGTGGCATCATTTTTGCCGAAGTTTCTATTCGTTACAATGTGCTGCGTTGTCATTTGAAGGACGCACGGTACCTCATACAAATGACGAGTTAAAACATTGAGACGTTTGAAACGCTCAGATATACCCATTGAATTGTAAGAACTTCTGTAGTTACCTTGACACTGGAAGCCTTGTTTGCCGAAGCCCCTGAAACAAAGGAGGAACGTCAGTAAATCTTACAGATTTCAAATCAGGATAACTTGTTTTTCGGAGGATTTTGTAAGCAGAAGGTATAATATACTATTATAATATCACTAGCGACCCGCCCCGGCTGCGCACGGGTAACTATACCTACATAAAAACCTTCCTCTTGAATTACTCCTACCTATTTAAAAAAATCTCATCAAAATCCGTTGCGTAGTTTTAAAGATTTAAGCGTACAAAGGGACATAGGGACAGAAAAAGTAACTTTATTTTATACTATGTAGTGATTTGTAAGTTGGATGTTTATTAAATGATTAATGACCAAAATTATGTTGGACAAAAAAGACAGTACTAATTTCAGTTTCTCCGTTAATATTTTTTTTTGTTACAAGTAATGGTCTAATTTAATGGAATAAGTGAGATTTTGTTGACGAAGAGGATTATTAATTTACAAAGGGTGTTCATGAATTGCTGTTAATGCAATTCTATTTATTAACAAACTTTTTAATTGAAAAAGGGCAAGCTATTAACATCTGTTAGCACAACAGTTGGAAAAAAGGATTAGTGCCGCTTAAATATCTGAAATAACCTTTGTCAGAGCGATATGACGATCGAGTCACATATTTTTGCGGCTTTCGTGGTACCTACTCCTACTACATATTATTGACGGTGATTGTACCTACCCTAATATCAAGTAGGTATACCTTTCGTCAGTAGAAAACAAAAAAATGTAAACAAACATAAAAACTGACATCATTCCATAATCAATTTTACTTAATTTTATTACCAAATTAAAACCGATCTATCTTGAGTTTATAATTCATATAATATACATTTTTAGTTAAAATTATTGAAATTGATTAGTATTAACGTAAAAATATACCTGCGAACATGTTTCACGATTTGTGTCAAAGACGTCAAAAGACAGTCTGAAGCCTGCTGAAGAATGGTATACCTATGTTTATACATCCAAAATTTGTAATTTAAATAATATTAATAGTGTGACTCCTTGGGAAAATATAAAAACACAAATTAAAAAAAAAAATGATTTGTGTTTCACAAAAACTTTTCCTTATACTTACGATATTTTATTTTAACTATAAACGTGGAGAAACAAAACATTGACATCACCTTTCAAAAACATACAATATTGAACCATTACCGAGCGCTACAAAGGAACATGGAATCTGTTGTTCACCGTACGGATGGAAAAATAAAAATAAGAAACTATTCTCATATAATATTTCAAAGGAGATATTATACTAAACCGCTTAGTATTCTTTAGATAAGATAAGACGTTTTCTTCTATTTGTTCTTACATTAGATTCAAAGTATTTATTTGCTCAGTATTTATTAAATTCGTTTACCTCTTGTGATATTATACTTACGTAAAACCCTTTAAGATTTTATACCAAAGTATTTCCTTTATCTATGTCTATGACCGACTTGGAAGAGAGGGAAAATCTTATTTCGAGAATTTTTTTCGCAAGTAATGGGTACGAAATGATATCGTCTTTTAAACGAAATTAATAAAACAATAACATAGAATGACATGATTGATGATTTTTGTAAAGCTACTTTTGTTCCTGTGCACTAAAAAATATTATTATTACGACTTACTGCTATTCAGTTTAGGTTATTTTAGGTTTTTTTTAGGGTTCCGTAGCCAAAATGGCAAAACGGATTAGTTTAGTTTAGTTTAGATTATAGTTTCACCATGGCCGTCTGTCCGCAGCATAGCTCAGTGGCCGTTAATACTAGAAATCTGCAATTTGGTTCAGGTATACTAACAAAGTGGTACAATAAAAAGTAGAAAAAAAAATATTCTGGTACCTCCTCATCACCAGTTGAGGGGATGATTGAGAGTGGGGATGATTTTTTTTTGCTGTCTTATAATGTGGGGTAACATTGAATAGGTCTCTCAAAAATATTGAGGGTCTTAAAAGAAAGTTTTTTTCTAAAGTCCATATTTTCGGAGATAATCGCTCCAGAAGAAAAAAAATGTGTCCCGACCCTCTAACATGGATTATTAACGCGGACTTACTTTCTTATCTATAGATATATTCGCTCTCGTTCACGATTCTCGGAAATATCGTTACTGTTACATACATACAAAAAAACGGTTGAATTGCGAAACTCCTCCTCGGAAGTCGATTGAAAATAGTCGATAGTTCATCGCTCACTAACCTTTGGTGCGACAAGTGTATAACTGATGAAGTGCTAACTTACGAATTCAATTACGAAGCTCCAACCAATATAGATGGTTTTTAAATTAGATCAAACCGGAATGGATTCCGATCCCGTATTTACTGAACTCATGTTTGCTGGTTCAGATAGGTACAATTAATATAGACCACAGATCACTAACCCATTAGACAAACGAAATATACAATACAATATTCTTTATTGCACACCATAATAACAGAAAAATAACAGATAATATAGTGTTACAAGTGTAGGTATTAATGAGCGTACAATGAGCGGTCTTATCGCTAAAAAGCGATCTCTTGCAAGACAGCCTTAAAGTAGCGGAATAAAAACAGTTAAAACACAGAGTGATGCTAAAAGAAAACTAAATATAACTTAGAACACATAAAAAACAAAGCCAAAACACGAAAGTGTGATTGTTTAATTCGGTCATTGGGTTTTGCTTGCGCAGGGTGGTGACACCAATGATGGACGCTTTAATAATAGTCTTAACAGCAAATAACTCTTTGTGCCAATGGCACAGCCACGGGTTTGGACCCTAACATGGGGTTAGATACTTCTAGGCCAAGGGATTTCAAGGGCCAATGTATGGATTTGACCAGTGAGATTGTGTAAATGGGGCTTAGTTTGTTTAAAACACAAAAACAAATTCGTTTTTTTCGGATTAGTTTTAGGTGATGCTAATATTGATCTCCACACTAGGCAAAGCCTGTCCCGTAGTGAAATAAGAACGTATAACAAAACTTTTGCAGCGCACCGCATAAATAATCTTAATTTTTCTCCTAAAGATTAGTTGTCCTGGTCATCTCCATCTGAAGGTATCAGTTGATGTACCTACCTACTTTACAGAACAGGATGTCATGATAGAGTTGGTCTAACGGTTATAAATACCCCACCTTCGTTGCTAACCCAAACATAGATTTGGGGTCGCTTGTCGTGTAGCGAAATATAGTTCGATCAGTTGCTGTTTATTTCATAGTCCATATTTATAATAATTATCAATGCGAGCCAAATGGAAATATTAGGTTTCATGGTCCGGTCCGTGTGGACTGTAATTTATAAAATATATCCAACATTGGTTGATATAGCATCACGTAGAAGTACACGCTACACTATTGAGGTGCGTAAGTAACAGCGTCAATATTATTATGAATGATTGATGATGGGCAGCAGCGTCATCATAGTGGACATTAGTGTGATCGCCAATCCGCTTGCCCAGCGTGGCTTTTACCCCATTATGTATTATATATTAGAGGCCTACGTCCAGCAGCGGACTATCATAGGCTGATGATGTATATTATTATCGGAGTCTGTTTGCAAATAGTCTGTGATGTGGATATAGTTAAGGCAGTGTTTGCACGAAAAGGCGCTACTGCGATTGGGATCGATGTTATACCCACCATTTTAGACCCTCACGTCATTTAAGTTCCTTTATAGCATCCCGGAATAAAGTATATCAGTCATATATACGTTGCTGGTGACGTGGGTTCAAATTACAAAATTTTACTTCATAATTTTTGTGTTACGAAGTTACATTTTGTGTAACAGCTTTTGGCACTGAAAAAGGGCAACAAAGTTAAATTCTCTATGAGCGATCAACAATACGAACCCATATCTTTTAAAGTTGCCCGCTTTTACTACTGCCGAAGGATGTTGTCCAGAGTATTATGACAAAAATAATGACGTTATATTTTATTACGTTAAAATACAGTAGAATACATTTGTCACCACCCCAACTCCTCCTGCGGGTGTCGTAAAAGTCGACTAAGGGATTGAAGTGTCACTGACCATTATTTGATAAAAGATTGATGATGGGCAGCAGCGTCATCATAGTGAACATGATCGCGGACAGGTTTTGCACATATATTGGCCATTGTTATGGCCTTCATGCTCCCAGCGGGTCAGTAGTTGATACATTCAGAAAATTGTGACGAATGTATTAACTACTGTTGCCTGTAATTTCTGTATTTTTTTGTCTTGTGTATGTTTATAACTGTGTAAGCCTATGAGTCCTTGGTTACTCGAAATAAACAAATTTTATTTTTAATAGTGGACACATTACTGCGATCGTCAATCCGCTTGCCAAGCGTGGCGATTATGGGCATTTACCTCCTAATGCGTCTATATGCATAGTTAATAGGAGAGGCCTAGGGATGATGATGATGATGAAATTTTGAAAGCCATTAACCATGTATTTTTTTTTGTAATCGACCTAATGTTAGTTTGCAAACTAGGACCAATCCAGGAATTGGTTGAATTACTAGGCAATATTCAATTAACATGTCAAACAAGTGTGTCCACTGCAGCTGCTGCTGTCGTGTGGACGCGTCTTAATTGTTTAGTAAAATAATATTTCTGGCAATTTATCAGTACATAAAGGCGGAAAATTAATAGTACATTACTACCGAGGCCGGGAAGTGACTGGTTGCCGGCCGAATATATATATAGACGCATTCAATATCACTGAGAATCATGAACTGTTTCATTTAATTAAATGGGTATAACTCCGAGATTGTCCCGTTAGCACTAAGTCTGGGTCTGATGATAGTATCATGAAGAATAGTTATTTATTATACAAGGGGGCAAAGTTGTTGTTTAACTGTCGTGCCAATATTGAGACCTGAGCTAGCGAAAGGCTCCAAAATTGAGCCACGAGCGTAGCGAGTGGTTCAAAAACTGGAATCTTGAGCATTGCGAAGGTCTCAAGGCACGAGAGTTGAACAAACTTTGCCGCCAAGTGTAATACAACTTTTTTCCCCTCACTATCGCGAGGAAATATGATTACAAATCTTATCCAAATGTAAATTAACTTAAAGAAACCATTTAAAACTCAATGTCGAAACGTATCGTAGAATAGAGTTACTTCTGGAAATTTAAATATAGCCAATGGCTTACAAAGTCACCCATGAGAACGACCAATTTAACATGTGAGCTCCGATTGCGCATGTTTACTACGGTCATACAGATCCACTTATACTAGGCTGTAGGGGGCTATAAGAATTAGAGCAATGTCAATTTACTTTATTCACAAGTGTGTAAAAAGCGTTTTTACCCGCTCGGATTAAACGATAAACGAGCGCTTTACGAGCTAGTGAGGGGAAAATCGTTTTTTTTTATTATTTGGTAAAATATCCGTCAGATAAAATATTTACTATAATTTTCCCCTGTATAAGAGAAAAGGACAGCTAGCATTTATAAAGGCATGTTGAAACAGGTATTTAAATTCAAAACCGGCCCTTCTTGATTCAATAATCACTGGCTCGTGTCATCCCGTTAAATTAATGTGCAATATTGGATTATCGTGTGAACGCCGCGGGCGCTGCGGTCGGCTGCCGCTGTCGTGTGGACACGCCTTAATTATTTTGCCTCTAATTATGCGTAGCGCATCTGCAACATTGTCAGTGTGCTTAACAGGAACCGCCCGGATAGCAACCACCGTTTTACCCGTTAACCTAATAAATAAATAAATATCTTGGGACATCTTACACAAATCGTCCTATACTCGTACTCTATTTGGTTTGGTGTTTAACAAAAGGTAAACAATCTTGCAGTAGTATCTTTTTATTGTAAACTACGAGTAGAAAACAAGTTTTAGCAAATATACATAATATAACAAGGAAATACAGTGATTTACATTTTTATACGCATTTTTCAATAAAAAGATACTGCAAGATTGTTTACCTTTTATTAAACACCAAACCAAACAGAGAATAGTCTCACGGTAACCTCAATTAAGGCTAGTGATGTGGGTACTAGGCGACGATATATATAATACATTCTTAAATACATAGACAGCCATGATCAAGGAACAAATATTTGTGATAAATAAATACACAAATAATGCCCTCCCTGGGATTCGAACCCGGAACCTCCAGCTTCATAGGCAGGGTCACTACCAACTAGGCTACGGAGGCTGACAAAACCTGCCGCTAAATAGCAGTGTTTGCACTGCTGTGTTTCGGTTTGGGGGTAAGATAGCCAGTGTAATTACTGGCATAGATAGAAGCAATCCATCTAAGTCCTCAGGGTAGGTAGCGCACACGCGATTTTCTGATCGCTATGTCCATGGGCCTCAGTTCCCGCTTTCCATCAGGTGGACTGAGAGGTCAGTTGTCTACCTTCGTCACATAAAAAAAAACCATGATCTGTAGACGCATTATTAACGCGAACTTATTTCTATCCATCCCGCTCGTACTCGCGTATTGGTGCGAGCGAGCCGGATAGAAAGTACGTCATTGTAAACTTTATTGTAAACGCTTATTGTTAACTTTCAAAATTACAGTGCTGACCTAGACTGTCAATTTTGCATGAAAAAGTGAATCACAAAATATGTAATTATAAAAAAAGAAAAACGTAACTCTCCAAATATTTTGGATTTTATTTTATTGGCTAGGTACTAAATCTCAACTTTTTAATATGAAAACTCAAAGGTAGTCAAAACCATAGCGACCCCTAAATGCATTTATATTTAGCAAAATTTTTACAAAGATGCGTTTTAGGTTTCGAATTATAAAAGCCTCGTGGAAAAAAATATTTGATCAAAAACTGTTTGAACTATCATCATCAAACAGGCAGTATGCTTTTCACCGTCATGATATAAAATGTACAGATTTGGACATTATCAAGACTTGGGTGTTTCTATGCGATTCTTTTACTCATTTTTATTGTTCATTACCATCACCACTTTATTTTTCGTTTTATAAAAGCAAACGAGACTATTATGCCAGAATAGCATACAAACATGCGTCTGCTACAAGATTACCGAAAATGATTCCACTATTTATACGCAGTTCATCCATAATTTGGGAATGGTAATGACATGATTGGTGCGACAGAATAATCGCATAGAACTACCCATTTTACTTCTTTACCATAAGAGCAAATCTCAAAAAGTTTGTACAGTACCCGGCGATAAAGTTTGCACATCGGTTTTTGGAAAGAGACAAATAATGCATAAATGTCACATATGTTAGAGAGGGACAATGTTCTATAAAGCCGAGTCTCTTTCCGTGCAAACTTTATCGCCGGGTACAGGGTGCATAGCCAAGTTGCCAATCGCTAACGTTTAATCGTCAATCGTAAACGAAAGGCAGCTAACTGTCTTTGTCGCACTAATATGTAAGAGTGATAGAGAGGGAAAACTACGATACGCTACTAAGCGTTAGCGATTGGCAACTTGGCTAAGCATCCTGAGCATTTGGATCACGTCTTCGATATTGATAACAATTGGTAGTCTGGTAGAGTCAATGATGCTGAGCAAGATACACCACATTTCCCAAAATGTCCCGTGATCCGAGGAATTTAATTTCCTACCCATTTCGTACCTTGTCACAGTGACAATCAACATGAAAGCTGCTAGGACTGTCATATTATAGCTACTATGACAAGGTACGAAATGGGTAGAAAATTAAATTCCTCGACCGTACAAATAATACAAATTTATTGAGAATTGTTCATAAACGTTGATTAAATCACATTTAATCGGCCGTCAAATTTCAGTAATAAATTCAAACACAGCAGCCCCTTTAGAACATAACTACGCCATAAAACTTTTATTACATACAAACCCGAATATTTACTAAACAAGTATTCCTTAATAGTTGTTTACTCCACTATCGGGACGAATTTGTAAACAAAACCTTTCTATCTTAAAATTCTCATGAATTATGTATTATTATGATTTTGAATTGAAATTCATCCCGTTGTTTTGTATAGGTAATATGAATTTATTTTTCCACAGGCGAACACTGTCCTGAATAGTTTGTTACATACAGATGCATTAAGACGTATCGGGGCGGTCACGGTGTTCAAAATATCTGTGGCCTATACCACAAAACTTTACAAGCGTACAATTCTACAAAATTGTATAAATTCCCATACAAAAAGTTGACAATTCTGTAGAATTGTACGCTTGTAAAGTTTTGTGGTATAGGGGCCTGAACATGCGCTATAACGCCATGGCAACTTATCTAAGCACCCAGGTCTTAAAACTTTGGAGGTTTTTTGCGAAGCTTAACCTTTTACAAAAACCGTTTTATTAGGTAAGAACATTCAGTAGGAAAATCAATTTTGTAGAACCCTTCTAAAAATATATTCGAGTACAATTACCTTTTGGAACAAATTGGAAAAATGGCAAATTTATCTTGACAATTTTACAACGCAGAAAAAACATTTGATCTTAAATTGAAGGGAATTTCTAACGAGGTGTTCGTAGAATCAATACGTAAGGCACATTTTATTTTAAAAATTAAATAAAACAAGACACGTGACGACATGACACGGATAAATTAAAATCAAATTTAAACTGTTTGTTTCTGTATTTTGTTAGTTTAAAATGAAATAACCTGCAATATTTAAAATCATGATCATTCAGAAATATAAATAATGAGCAAATCATTTGAGTTGGAAATATTTGCATGTTTCTCTTTAATAGTTGTGCATGTACATAACATATATTGTGTTTGCCTATGATTGGGTGAATATTCGAAAATGATCCCTATATCCAATTGTAAAGTGTATTGGCTATAATATTGCACCTGTTAGCAAACTTTAATTAATAAATAAAATAAAAAATATGATCTCGTATGAAAAAAACGAGATTTAGAATTCGTTAGAAAGATTATTGTATTTTTCACGTATCTCGTTAATTGTCATGTATGTACCTAATATGATCTCGTATGAAATACGAGATTTATTACTCGCTAGAAAGATTTTTGAATGTTTTGCTTTACTTTAAAATAATTATACCTAAATCTGTAATTTAGTTTTACACCTATTGGGGGTGGAGCAAACTTTTCTTGTTATATTCTGACACGTGACCCAGTGCACAAAACTTGCATATAAGTAGTTTGCAAGAAGAAAGTATCCAGCACGCTCTACTAAAAGGACATGGTGGGTTTATGGAAAGGCCATGTAACTGTCAGAAATATCAAAGAAAAATGTAATCCACCCTTGTCATGCGATTGTTAAAATTAAAAATGATCGACACATAGGCACTTTCAATTATAATAAATTTGTCACCATCCCAGCTCTTCCCGCGGGTGTCGTAAGAGTTGACTAAGAGGTTAAAGTGTCACTGACCATTCTTTGATGGCAGATTGACGATTATCACGAGACAAGTTATTTGACGTTTGACGTCGACTTAAATAAATATCTTAGGCACTGGTCTCACCGCGAGCAAATAAGCTATGAACTGTCGGATATAAAGACGGAACAAAAGATACGCGCTGTGTATCTTTTGTAACTAAAAGAGACTCGGTGATACTCGCCCAGCTATCAGCTATCACCGCCGGGTGATTATAGCCGTGTCTCTTTTATTTACACGGCAGTGCGTATCTTTTGTTCGTGCCGATAGCCCATAGTTCATGGCTAGTAGCTAGCGGTGAAACCAGTGCCTTAGACTGTAAAAATAATAACTAACAAATGAAATACCTACCTAACTGACAGTGACGTCAGATCTCATTTATATCTCTCTGAAGCTCTTTGAAGTTCAGTTCTACTAGATTTATAAAAATATACAATTTCGGTTTTTCCAACAGTTTCTGCCTACGGCGTAATTTCGAGTGATCATCAATTGATGTTGTCACGTGAACTGTCAGCTATCAAAAATAAAATTAGGATCTAAAATGTTTGCGAAACACAATGAATGATTAAACGATCTGCCAATCCGCAACTTAAAACTTGAGATTAAACTGCCAATTCTGGAATTCAATTGAAAGTTGACGGTGAAAGTGAGATTAAAGTTGTATAGGTTGTGAACAAAGCGAACAGCTGATAGTGGCGGCCATGACAGTCGACAGACACCGGAAAGAGCCGAGCTATCGCTCGTCTGCTCCGAAGAATGCCCTGCTCGAGGTTTGTTCGAAAACAGGTGCGTTGTATAATAGTACATTGTGCATCAAGGGAGGTAAGTACGGAATTACTAACGAGAATGTTACTTTTAATGACTTGGGGCTTTTAATGACTCGAGTTAGTATTCCGCTTACCGACCGTGATGTATACAATGTTTTTCATCACACTTGCCGACAAAAAAATCCATTTTAACAAATATATTATTCTATGACGTACAGTCAAGGGCAAAAATATCTGTACACTTTTTTACTTATGTCTGGAGCATAAGGTTTAAAATCGTATATATATTTATGCCCCTGACTGTACTGACATTTATATTACTCCCTAGAGTCCCTAGGGAATTTCACTTTTCTATTACTCCCGCTACGCATGCAAGCAATGGCGCGCTTAGACAGCAAGTGTGATGAAAAAAATAATAAAAACCACAGATATATGTACCTACTCTGGGAAGCCGACTTGGCAATACGCTTGAAAAACGCTGTTATCTACCTATAATTCAATGAGGGAAAACTATTGTTTTTTGTCGCGTCGAATAGGGCAGCAGTAGGATATCGATCTTTTCAAGGAATCTTTAGGAATACATTGAAACAGAATAGAGTTTCAATACAATCACAACATAAACAACAAGTACCAATATGCAGGCAAAGTGAAAATCAAAAGACTAATAAAGTTAAATGAAATAAAATACAGACTCTTAACATTTATTTCATTTTCAAAACAAGATTGTAATGTCATTTAAATGAGCAGTAAGTTTACAAGAAAGATTGCTTTGAGCTAGCTTTGCTCAGTATTTATACTTTCAGCATATTTTATGGTTAAATGCACTTTCAAAAGGAACGCTTGAACTGGCATTAGTAGCGTCTACTTACTCCAGATCAGAGAGAAGAGTGACTCTATCAGCAGAATCGAGTATATGCGTATACAAAGTGTTGGAATATCATGTTACATAATGTTATTTTTTGTAATCTCATGTCTAGTGAACTGTGTTCTTATGATTTATGATAAATAAATGTCTTTAAACCGAAATAAAATAAACTATTTGCGAACTTTGAATATATTAATAAATAATAATTAAATATATCAATCAACAATTTAAATTATTTACAAATTATACTAAAATTAAAATATACCTAAACAATCTACCTATAAAAGAAAATACCTTCCAAAAGATCCACCTACGGCATGGTGCCCATGACACTGGCGGCGTTACCTCGCTGAATCGCTAAAGAGATTATTTGTGCGAGGTAAGCCCTTGGTTACCAGAGGCGTCGTGCAGCCGGGACGACATGAAATGAAAGTCTTCATGTCTGCTGACCAAGGACCTAAAGTTTCTACTGCAAGTGCCGCAAACTCGTAGTTAATTAAAAGCGACGAGTATTTGCGGCGCTTGAGAATGAGAACCTGGGCCTGGTCAGCAGCAGCACCGGCTTGTGCGCCTGTGTCTTGGATGTGGGATTATAGTATTTTATGCAACTCTTGTTTAATTTTTTTTTTAAGAGAGGTCAAACAAGGTGATTGGCGTGAGTAACAATTTGAGGCGAAGACGAAAATTGTTATTAAAGACGCCACGAGCATTTTTTGACTCAGTTAAACAATGTTGCATAGAATACTTTTTCTACGACCACACATTTATTTTTAAATAAAATTGTAAATTTTAGAAATGTTCTTGTTCTGAGTCAAACACAATTTTATTAATCATCAAGGTTGGGCGGGAGACGTCAAAATTAAAAAAAAGAAAGCTCCTCTATGGTTTACTGTTCATCAGATTTTTTTTTTAATTAGATTGACAGCCATGTATTTCATTAAGTCTTGTATACACGAGGTGTCTTAAAATGCACAAAACGCACTGCGTGTAAACCCGAATGCGTTTATAGGGAATACTTAGACAATATAGACTTATCTTGACATCTGTAAGGTAGGGGCTTAATGGTGTGTTCACGACCATGTAAAGGACAAATAAAAGTACGGGAGTAGAAAAAATATATAATTAATAATAAAGTTTACTGTTTTGGCGTTAGCGCAGTTATTTCGCCGTGTATACACTGTACATTCGCTATCAAATATATTGTAGCGTCGGGAGCGTTCAAAATGTCTGAACTGTAATACAGAGCATAACTAACACACATATTGGTGATCCATGTAAGGACCTGTTCAGTACCGTAATCTATTAAAGGAAATCTCCCAAGTTTGTTTGGTGTTGTTTTTGGGTGGACGGTCAAGTTTCGCAAACTCTTCATACAAAATTATAATTTTGTTTTAGGTTCGTTTTATAAGCCGTTTATGAGCAGCGTATGGAAACTCGAAAATGTCCTCAGAACATTACATTAAATTTTTTATCCCCTCGTGTGTCGCAAATATTTTCTAATAGTTTTCTCGTCACTGACCAGTGCTTAGACATACGAAGGGTTAAATAATTTCCATTCACTATGCCATCGGTACAGCTCTTTCAGCGGCGTTAGCACACCTTGTATTTGACAGCAACCGGCAGCTACCCGTCTCTATTCGATTATATTGATTAAAAAGAGACGTGTCGCCGCGAGTATCCGGTAAACTGACAGATAGATATGCTAGCCCCCCAGATAAATAAGAAAACACACAAACACTATAGGGATGATGACTGTAGTTAAAATAAATTATTTATCTTTAAGCACGACATAATACACGAAGAAATTATTACTAAGATGTAGACTGTAGTAATTTTTGTACAGAACTTCTATTTAATAAATTGAAAAGAACTTAAAAGAGTAGCTCATTTGGTAGTACTCAAACATGACGTCACTTTTGTGTATTTCATATAAAAGTCCTGGTGATCGTTTTGACAGTTAAAAAAAGATGCTGATTTGACTTGCCAGTCATCATGCCTATTCTGTTGCCAACTACAAAAAACAAACAATTTCAAAATTAGAACAGAAAACAGATGCGCATCAATTCGTTCAATCACACCATCAGCTCTTCCAGCCCGCTGGGCCGCAAAATTGTCCTCGGCGCTCATTGGCGCCGTCTGTGTCTATGGGAAATACTTTTTAAACAAGTATTTTAGGGTTTCGTAGTAAACTTATATAGCGTCGTTGAGATTGCCAATTCCGTTATGTGTAGGTCCAGGAACTGAAAAATCAATCCAAATGACATATGTTTATAGTCTTCTTTTGTCAAATTTGAAATTTACACATAACGGAATTGGCAATCTCAACGACGATAGTTTATTGCTTTTTTCTAAGAATGAACATTTGACAGTTTAGAAATGACTCTTATAATAAAATATATATGACGTTAAGACGATCGAAAAAAATGTGAGTCTTACCCTCATATTCACATCACATCATCAGCCTGTGATAGTCTACTGCTGGGCGTAGGCATCTCCTATTAATTATGCGTATAGACGCATTAGGAGTTAAATTCTCATAATCGCCACGCTGGGCAAGCGGATTGGCGATCGCAGTAACGTGTCCACTATGATGACGCTGCTGCCCATCATCAATCTTTTATCAAATAATAGTCAGTGACACGTCAATCCCTTAGTCGACTCTTACGACACCCGCAGGAGGAGTTGGGGTGGTGACAAATGTATTCTTACTGCCGTCACCACACGGCTAACCCTCATATTA
>JALPQI010023241.1:0-17254 GCA_025490895.1 Thaumatotibia leucotreta
ACAGTGAATAAAGGTGCACTGTGAATATTTTGCATTAGCTTTATTTATCGCTTTAATAATCCGGTATTCTTTTTTCACGAATTTGCTCATCTGTGTGATACTAATATTGGAGTAACTAAATAACGGAAGATACTTTCAATTATACCTGAAAAGTCTTGTTCTTGGTTTTTTTACCTCAAACTAGGAACTGTTCTGTGATTTTTGATTGAAGAGGTAACTTTAGTTCACTTTTTTATAATGAAAATGATTTTAAAGCTATATGTAAATTATATACTTGTGCTGGAAAATGTGTCCTCTAAGGAATAGGTGGGACAATAAGGTATCTAGAAAATTACAAATAAAAATAACACCACTACAACATTTGTAAAAAAAAGTGATCCACTGTACCCCACTCTCCTCTACTATGAAAATTCAGTCTTGCACTCGCGCAGAAAAATATCACATTCTGTGGAGTGAAGTTCAGGTAGAGTTCTTATGAAAACTGTCACCACTCTTAGTAACCTCGTATGTCACTATTGAATCGGAACTGAGATACGTACGCACTATAGGAGTATCTTAAAGTCCGTTGGCTCAACTGCTACTTTTATTCCTATGTAAAATAAGAGTGACAGCTGGTAACCACAGTTACCAAAAGCTATTGAGTGGCTATTATGGATCGAATATTCGCTGTGTCGAAAATCGTAGAAATAATGTATCCTAAAATCAAAATTAATGTTTCGATTGGACAATCGACGTATATTTGTGACCGAGATTGTCATCCCATAATCTCGGTCACAAATATACGTTGGCTCGACTGCTACCGGATCGAATATTCGCTGGGTCGAAAAGCGTATAAACGAGACCATAATTGTAATTGGTTACCGGCGCAAACATCACACTTGTAAACAAAATGTAAAAATTGTCTCACTTGTACTCTGTTTGGTTAGGTATTTTAAAAAGGTAAAAAATCTTGCACTATCTTTTTATTGAAAAATGCATTTAAAAATCCAAACTAGGTACTTAATGAAACAAAACAATGTAAATCACTGTATTCCTTTGTTATATTACGTATATTTGGTAAAACTTATTTTCTACTTGTAGTTTTCAATAAAAAGATACTGCAAGATTGTTTACCTTTTTTTAAATATCTAACCAAACAGAGTATAGAATATAGAGCAAGAATATATTATGTATATAAAAACTATAATATGTATGTGTCAACCATTCGGCAACCCATTATCTCGATTACATCGTTAATAGTAGCCCCAAACTTTGGTATTAGGTACTATTCGTCATCTATTTACTGAAGTATTCCTACATGGATATAAAACAATTTGTACATAGCACAGACGTTGATACAAGAACAGACGAGGCGATGAACTTTCGATACTCAACAGATTGAAACCTATGTTTTAGCTATGCATATATTTAGGCCACCAATATTTAAATTTAGCGAATATTAGTTCTCAGCAGAAGAGTACAGAAGAGTAGGTAGGTACTGTAGCCGTGCCATGAGCTGGAAAGTAAAGGATACGTAATTACGTAAGGTTTTACTCGATACGTGCATTCTATCGTGCTCGCGCTTACAAATAGGAGCGAGCGCGATGGCCTGCTCAACGTATTTAATAAAACCTAATGTTACCGATACTTGTAAAGTCATGGTACGGCTACTGTTTATTATATTTACTGTATCGTTGGCCAGTAAGTTAGGATTTTCGATCTTTTGCAGGCAACGCTATATAGGCGTGTGGTCCAAACAGCTGTCAGATTCATAGGCACTGAACATAAAATATCGAAATTCTAATTGTATTTGGAGGTAACCGTTATAATGGTGGGACCGGATCCTGAATTCGATCGATTCATATTGCATTATTAAATAATTACAACAGGTACTAAATAGTACAAATTCAGTACTAAATTTTAGTACTAAATAGTACAAATTCAGTACTAAATTTTAGTACTGAATTTGTACTATTTAGTACCTGTTGTAAAAAAAATTGTACCTCTTCTATTTCAAAGTTATATTCAATCAGTCTGGTCCCGCCATTATAACGTTATAATGACGGAACCAAATCCTGAATTCGATCGATTCATATTGCATTATTTATTTTGTACTGAATTTGTACTTTTTGGTACCTGTTGTAAAAAAATTAGTACCTCTTCCATTTCAAAATTATACTTCAAACAGTCTGGTCCCGCCATTATAACGTTATAATGGTGGGACCAGGTCCTGAATTCTGTCCATATTCTGTCGATTCATATTGCATTATCGTTATAATTACATTTGGATCGTTACATTTGGAGTTTATTAATTTCATAAATGTATGACGACTAGAAAACGGTCGCCGAACTGAAGATCTGACACTAAACAAAATTACTAGAACTTTGTTCATTTCATCCTTTAGTAGATTGGCTACCAAACCAGCTTCAAAATGGGATTAAAATCCCAATAGGTAACTGGCTTTAAATCGGGACTTATCATTACCGGTTTGTAACCAGGTTTGTACCAAATCCAGATACGAGATGGGAAAGTTAGCCCCATTTCATCCTACCAGACGGGAAACTATAATTCCCATTTGGCAGCCAGCTATCAAATCCGAATACCAAACGGTAAGTACTAAAGGCATTTCATGGGAATTGACTCGGAAACGTTTATTTATTTTAGAAAACATTATTCCTTATGTAATGGTTTTAAGAATAAATAAACCACAAAATATATAGAAAATTCAATTCGCATATTTATTTTGACAGTTTGTTGGTCCTTACGCCATATCACCGCCCCAGTGTCAGAAAAAAATATTAAAAACCCTCACTGAGGAAGCGGCAGTGTGAACAGCCAACGATCATCTACATATACAGGGTGTAATCGTTAAGTGTTGCCAGGCCATAATTCCGTAAATATAGCAGATACCAGAAAACTTCTAACTGATATCGAAAGTACATTACCCAACGAGTAAAATTACACTAATAACTTTTTTGAAATAAAATCTGAAATATCTCAAATATTAACTTCAAACCCTTCCATACATTTAGTACGTAAACGTTATTTAAAAGAGTAGTTTAATACGAATATTTTTTTATTTAAGAATAATTATTTCATAAACGGCAATATTATTATTTTATTACAATGTATTCGTACAAATAACGAATCTCTAACCGTTTTTTTCTGTTATGACACCCGACATTTTTTAAGGCTAGTCGTGATACTAAATGTGTGGGAGCGTTTTAACTTAGTATTTTTAATATTACTCCATCAATTTAGAAAAAGTTATTAATGCAATTTTACTCGTTGGGCAACGCACTTTTGATATCAGTTGGAAGTTTTCTGATATCTGTTATATTTACGGAATTATGGCCTGGCAAGTGTGGCCACACTTAACGATTACATCCTGTATATAGGTATATTTGTTAATTTTACTGACATAGGATCTATATCTACTCTTTGTTTAGTGAGCGAGAAAAAAGTCGACAAATCATCCCTTACTCGCCTCCTGTGGAACCAGTAGCCGTACCATGAGCTGCCCCTGCGTTATTAACGCGGACTTACATAGGTGCTTTCTATACGGGTGGCTCGCCCCAAGACGCGATTACGGGCGGGATGGAAAGTAAGTCCGCGTTAAAAACGCAGCGGCAGCTTATGGTAAGCACACAGTGCCTGAAAGTATCCTTTCCCTCTCTAGTACGTTTTGTAGATACTAGGTTCAAGAAGTACCTACCTACCTACCTTCAAAAATTTATAATACAGTGGAACCTGGATAATTGAAACCTCAAGGGACCGGCATTTTGGTGTCAATTAACCAGGTTTTCCTCTTAAGCAGGTCTGATCAATTATCCAGGTTCAAAATGAGTTCGTTTCAATTACAGAGGCTCTCAATAATAGAGGTTCCGATCTATATAATTTCTTTTATGGAGGTCATCAAAATCGTAAAAAGACAAAAAAAGAAGTTTTTTTTTATATTAACGTTTTATTTATTTGACATGAAAGTTCAATAATCATGAACACACAGTAGGTTTTGACACACTAAACTCAGCACAAAGATCTTCGCGAGATTTTCCCCGTTCGTATTGGGTTAAAATGTTCAGTTTATCACGTACAGATAATGAAATGTATTTATGTCTCGGCATTTCTTACGTAAAAGTTAATCAAACACACAACAAAACCAATTAAACGTTTACGCACAATGTTTTCTAACAGAATGTTGTCAACATTAAATTGCCCTACATTATTTTACTCGTAAATAATGCGAACCTACCTCAATCAGAAAAATATTAACAACACTGTTTCAATTATAGAGGCTCGGGCTGCCGACATTCCAATTGCAGAGGTCAAAAATTTAATTGTGTTTAAGAAGAAAAATATTAATAATAACTGTGTCAATTATAGAGGTTAGGTATGGCGACATTCCAATTATAGAGGTCAAAAACCTAAAATTTGAATTTCAATTAACCAGGTTCTAATATTCCAATTATAGAGGTCTTTCGTCGTCAAGGGACCGGGACCGGGCATTTCGTTCCAATTAACCAGGTATTTCAATTATCGAGGTTTCAATTATCCAGGTTCCACTGTAATACATTCTGTTGCAATGCTATCAGACAAACATCTACAGCTAGGAAAACAGCCACTATCAACCATTTGACCATTGCCGTCGGCTATACTAAATAGGTGGCCAAGAAACAAATACCTACATTCCCGTGAGGTTGGAATACAGAGTCCCTCTAGAAGGTTTTTAAATGTTTCAGAGCGGTCGATAATAGTACATTGTGCATCTAGGGAGGTAAGTACAGTATCACTAACGAGAGTGTTAGAAGCCCGACGCCGTAGGCGGAGGGCTTTTGATGACTCGAGTTAGTAGGTATGCCTCTTACCGATTGTGATGCATACAATGTTTTTTATAACACTTGCAGACAAAGAATATGTTATGAGACGAAATATTGGTATTCCCTAAGGAATTTCACTTTTCTATTACTCCCACTGCAATATGCACATGCACAAGCAATGGCGCGCTTAGAAAGCAAATGTGATGAAAAATGTTGAAACCGCGTAAAATAGTAGGTATTAGCTACTGTAACATGCCTAGGTAGTAGGTACTACTGAAACATGAACTAAACTCTAGGGGGTCTAACTACACTGCGTCCTAATACTCCTGAAACCTTTCTGACAACGGAAATACAGCACCTTGTTTATATAGTATAAAGCATCCGAAAATTGAGCGTCCAGCTGTTCGCCTGTGTCTGGAAAATCTTCGTTGCGTTTGTATTTAAGTAAGTACTCGTACCTAACCTACTTTTAATTGATATCGGACAATCTAATTAGCATCTTATGGGATGGTAGGCGAAAATGTAGGTAAACTTAGACAGGATAACACTATCCTTACATAATATGTAATGTAAAATGTTAGTTGGAGACTAACATAGTAGGTATGTAGGCTAACATTTAGTAATATAAATGTTACTCCAACAAGGTCTAAAATCTAAATGTCCGATAAACCACTAGTACATCATCAGTGTCGTAGTTGGTAATAAAGCAAGTCGGCAAATGTCCATCAGATCATTCACGTAGTAGTAGACTACTACGTGTCTAATGTATATATTTCTTCAATCTTCTAACTCCATAGAACTGCCCAAAATACCTACACATTTTATTACTTATTATACTTGAGGCCCTAGCACATCTTGTACAACAATATTGGCAGCAATTTGTGACCTGCTCGCAACTTCTCATCTCTTTTGAATCAATGTAATCAAAAAGGGACGGGTAGCCGCGACAAGGTTCCTGTCATGCACGATATGTGCTAGTGCCGTTGATCAAGTATAATACTATGAATTTCTTAGGTCAATCTATACTCGTAATTATATTGCCACATTGTTCCTAGCGAATAGAGACCCGCTGCGGTAAATACTAGTGTTTTGGGACATAAGTAACTTTTTTTGATAACTATTTTATTTACCAGTAAGTAGCTGTACCAAAAAATATAATACTCTAAAGAGTTGTACATAACGGCGACGGATAGGTATTACCCGAAGAGTACGGGAATAACTTCTTTACTACAGCTGTTGTTATATCTGTACAGTTAAAAATAGGGATTTTAATACCAAACCAACAGTTGGTTTTGCTTCACAAATATACAATACAATATAAAGTCATTTCCTAATTGGCGCCCTCTAGTTAGAACTTAGACCATTTAGAAAAGCTGTTCTTTTAACTGGCGCCATCTAGTTTATTGATGAGTAATGATTGTACAACTGACATTGGGTACTGACGGGAGGTGTAGTAGTGTGCGTTACAGGGTAAAATTACATAATTTTCTAGTTTTTGCATTATTGCGATTTAGAAGAACAGTATTTTGTGCAGGTTGCTATCAATTTGTACATTAGATTTTTTACTCCTTGCGCGTATCTCAAAACATGTTAACTCTGATCTTCGGTTTAGCAGAAAATGACGAAAATATGGTGTTTGTGCAATTGTAGCGCCATCTTTTAGCAGATAAGCGGCAGGGATAGGGTCGAATCCACCTTAAGTTCTATAATTGGAAATTCATCACTTTACAAGATGAGACCTACGCCAGATCGATCCTTAGTAGCGAGTAGCTAATTTTTTTTTTATTGCTGTTACATTTTTATCTGCCGACTGGTTATATTTCAATATTTATAAAGTGTATCCTAAGCAAACTCAGATTTTGCTTTTATGTCGTAATGCTATAATGATAAGGCAGTACAAATAGTACAATGGATTATTACTAATATCCTTAGTTATAATTATAATTGATTATTTACATACATAAAATATATGTACCTGTTATTAGAGTTAGTTGATTTTTCACTTGGTTTCTTTGAACATCTACATGTAAACATTAATCGCGAGAATTGAGCAGCAAAGCATAATTAATGATAAAACGAACTTATCTGTACGTGAAGTTCTATCATAATTATGCGAGCTGCTCAATTCGAAGCGATTAACAGATAATCCCACCCTTAATCCCCACAGGTTTAAGCGAAAAATCAGCGCCTTACCGTACAGGATACAAGCTTTAAACTAAATGACGTAAACATGGCGGACGCCCGGAGAGCGGAAATAGTCGAATCGGGTGTATTAATCCTTTTTGCTTTCAGATTAGCATTATAGTCTTTAAATAATTCGTGATAATGGCCGTGAATTGGAAACATTACTACATGTAAACATTAATCGCTTCGAATTGAGCAGCTCGCATAATTATGATAGAACTTCACGTACAGGTAAGTTCGTTTTATCATTAAAAATACATGAACAAAAAATTACAAAAAAAGTTTTTTTTTTTTATTACATTATGTGGAAATTATTGTTGATCAGCTTATTAATGCACTGTTTAAATTTTCACCCCGATTGTAGGCCACACACTGTATCAGCGCGCTAACACGCTAATATAACGTGATGATTGTGGCGTCATGGCGTGTAATATTTTCTTACGCTACTGGTCAAAAATAGAAATGTATCAAAAGATAATCAGTATTCGACTCGCAAAATGTTGTCTTCTCGCCCAGCCGAACCAACACGTCAACGATGTAATCACTACAGGTTGATTAACAACCCAAAATAAGGTTAAAGCAACCTACCTAACAATGCAAACGCAACGTTATGGCAATACTTTCACAAAGACATGAATATAGGGCCATTTGGCCGCGCCCGGTCCGGCCAGCCGTGTCGGGAGTGGCGACCGTTTGACATGCGTGTCACGGGAAAGTTTGATGGGTGACAATAATGTGAATCGTCAGACGACTAACACTGTGACCGGGTGCGCCAAAGTATTTATAAAATTGCAACTTAGATTATTGGAACTCCGAAAATTTTTCTTATACAATTTAACTTCATAATGATCGGTATTTAGAATAATCTTTGTTCATAATCATCATCACATAGAATTATTTATGTTCATAATATTGTTTTTCATACATATTTTTAGTACTAACTTTTATGTTTATATAATTTTTCACTATACGTATTTTATGCTATATATTCTAATGTTATAGGTATTTATTTTTATCTGTAATGGTTTTATGCATGAATTATTTTTGTTTAATTAAATATAAATCGTACTATTACTGTAAACTAGCTACCTGCACAAATCAGGTTGTGGCAGAGTAGGTACTGTACTAAACAGGTTCCCTCTAAACTTTTTTTGTCCGAAACGCTTAGGACATAACAGACTTGGTATAATCTATTTTGGCATCAACTTAATGAGACAGAAACATCACTTGGCTTAAATAACAATATTTCGAATATTATTTAGTCCGAAACTATCTTGGCATATCATTAATTACGCCGAGTGTTATAAGACAGAAATTAGATTTGCATTTTTTTTTGGGCATGTAGCCACATGTTCGAAACTTGCCTTTTTCGTCAGGCAGAATTTGCTGTGAGGGTGAAAATTTCTGCAGTGAGCGAGCGAAGCGAGCGAACAAAACCTTCCGGGGCAGATCCGACTCGGATAGGTTAGGTTAGAAGACTAAGGCGGGAGCTTTGCTCCCGCCTTAGTCTTCGAGGTTTTTTTTTTTTTAGCAACCTAGAAAGTACTCAGCTCAGTAACACAGTAAGTAACGTATAGAATATTACTACTACCTCGATTATATTGAGAGGTTGTAATTATTCCTTCTCTGTTATATTAAAACAAACTATGCCGATACTTTTTATGCACATCCAGATTATGCCTCATCATAAATAGGAGCATCGAAATTATGCTCGAATAATATTCGAACAACTCGAAATCTGCCACAAAGAAATATGCTAAAGTTGAGTATGTCACAACAGTTTCTGCACAAAGCCCATTATGACTACATACTTTATGTTATTCACAAAAGAATTATACCACAACAGAGTGAACCTAATGGGAAAATGTTTATAAATAAACAATTTATTTCAAATAACTTTATGAGTATAGATTAATCTACTTGACGACTTTAGGAGGATAAAATTTCGAAATAAAAATCGTTATGAACATTGTAGGTAGAAGTATAATTTATAGTAAGAAAAAAAGTATGAGAAAATTTTTTCGGAGTAATGATGATTATGAGTAAAAAACGGTATTAGTAAAAATATTCGAAGAAAAAATTGTATAAGTGCCAATATGGACCCCTGTGACCACATATAACATGGACGTCTAACGCCAGCTCGAAAATGCCCCCAAACACAATTGTTCAATTGTGTCATGATGGGCAGGACATAGCACTTTTCTTAATGCCGCGCATATTTCGGCGCAACGTCTTTGACAAATGTTTATAGAATATAGCCAATCAAAACTTTGGCGGACCAATCACAACTATTTTTAAATGGCGGTTTAAGTTTTTATAGGTTGATATTGATGAAATTCATTACCGTGATGCATTGAAGAGGGGGTGACATTTGTCAACTAAATTTCAGGACCGTTTTTAAAGACAATTTAGTATGGCGTGCGGCTTCCATGTTTTATTTGTTCGTAGTTAAAAACATCTAAATGTGTGTCAAAAAAGATTTTTCACTTTTGTTCATAATGGTGAACTCTTTATCAGTAATCAACCATACAGCATCCTAAGTAGATATTTCGGAAAATTGTGGAATTTGATTTCGGAATAGTTTTAGTTAGTTTGTTTTACATAGAATAATAGGAAACTAAGCCTTTTTGATAATTCAGTACTCGAGATTTTTTTTAATTACATAGTCGAGCCATACCAGTATCCTTAAGGCATATTTTTACTATATTCATATTTGTCAGTATGTTATAATATCACTTTTTATTCAATTTTTCTAATATAGAGTCCGAAAGTTCACGATTTTGATTTCTGAAAGAAGAAAGTGTTTTCGCATTAATTATCTCTATTCCGGACACGATACAAAATTAAACAGCCTAAAGAAAATGTAGCAAGTACTCAACTAAATTCAAACACTTGTACGAACACCGCTGCAATTGCAACCAAAACTTAGACCATAAACAGGAATCAGGCATGTTTGCTAATTCATCTAATAACACTCACGGCTCCACCGGTAATGCATATCTCGTCTCTTCTATCGAAACGACATATATTAGTACTAATCTAAGGCACTTAGGTCTTTTTGGAGCAGGCGGGGGTTGAAGCTGGAAGTGTGATCACATTAACTGGTCCCAAGCAGTGAGACGAGAATCGGATCGCAGTGGTTCGCGAACAGTGGCGAAATTGGTTTTAAAGGTGCGAAGTGACAAAGCACTATTTGGTTTCCAGGTTTAGGACGGTACTCTTGGAGTGATTTCTAAAAATATGAATTTTGATGAACTGATAGCAAATTTTTAGATGATCTGTTTTTTTAAAGCTAGGCAATCATGAAATCAACACCGTGAGTATTATTTTTACAATTTTCGAAGATGTTCAAACAAACAAAGGCGCTCTTTTCCCTCCCGATTGACACTAGGTACTATAATACGAATTTCAAGAAATATTATTAATCGTTTTTTTATTACTTCGGTAACGAACCCTAATTTTTTACTTATCAAATAACTAAATGAGAGGGTGCCCCATAAAAAATTACAATCGGGAGGGCAAAGAGCTCCTTTATTGGTTCGACCATCCTACAAAATTGTAAAAATAAGAACCAACCTAGTGACTATTTACATCGGTTGAAATTATCAAAACAAACGAACATTTTGGCTGTAATAATAAAATGTCTGTATTTTTTGTAGATTGCGCCGTGCACCGACACGACAAAAACTAGGGTCGTCGAACGCTACTGTGGCACGGACAGACAGCCGAATACATTTGATAGGTCGACACGCAAGTCCCAAGTGCAGTCTAGCCTCGTATGTGGTCTGACAAAAATGTTCAGCAGCAGATATTACTAAGCGGGCAGGGTGTTCAAAATTAAGTTGGCACGACCTTATTGCTAAAACTATAACATTTAAGATCATTGTGAACACCCGCTAAGCAGTATCTGCTGCTGACTGTATAACTGGAAAATAAATATTGATATTTTTTTTCTATTTACATTTGTGACAGACGTTCCTTCGGGTCGTCTCTAAAGTTTAGGGGCTACATAACATTATTAGGCTAGAAATTTTGGAGTTTTCTTGTTTGTTATGACTTAAACATATTTAAAGTGTAACAAAAATAGTGATAATTTATTTAAGGGCGTATTTAATATCGATTTGTGATTAACAAAAATCACGAATATTCGTACAGGCCAAATAGCCAACCCACCACAGAAAATGATATTTTTCCTGTTTTCCTATTCAGTTTATGATAGTTCCATTTTATCGTTTATCGTCGTTGCCATTTTTTAATCAAACAAATATTTAAATACAGGCACAAGTGACACATCACAAAAACCGATAAAAGAGGGGCCATCATCCGGCACCTGATACTGAATTGGCTGGACTTGAACCGATTACTGCTATTTTCGTTTCACGAAAATGATCAACCGATTTCATAAAAAAAAGGAGGTCCTCAATTCGACAGTATGTTTTTTTTTATGTTTGTTATCTCAGGACAAAGTTGATCTTTGGAGCTCCGATCGTCTACTGGTTGTTTAATACCAATAGCTCGCAATCAAGTAAACATGATGTCTTTGTATTAATGCTCACGTATCACCTAACAATATGGCATAGTACTTCAGTTTTAACCCTGCAGTACTCCAAACTCGAATAAGGTTATTACTTCATAGATAAACATGCCAAGTCGATAGCGCGCTGAAGATAATTTTATTCTACAAGACTGGTTTTCCAGGGATTTTCTAGCCACAGAATTCCTGCTTCAGAAGTCGATTGGCAACGGCATGGAATTAGAAATACGGAAATTTCGCTTCAATTTAGAATATTTCGCTTGTAAAATTCGGTTCTGTGGCAGAGTTGGAAGTATCTAGAGAGATCTTATCGGACGTCTTGTTGAAACTATTATTAACTTGTGAATTTATTATAACTGACTTCCCAATATTTTGAATAGTTAAAAGTTTATAGCGCATAAAAATTACAATCACAAGCCACGTGGTGACGGCATTAAGAATATCTACATTTATCATCGTCCCAACTCTTCCCGTGGGTGTCGCAAAAGTTATCTGAAGGCCATGTCATTGACTACACGTGAATTTAACCATTTAATCACATTCATACGTAGTTATTCTTCTTTTTCTTGTGATGCCATGCCCTAACGGGCGTCGGTGGCCACCTTTGAAAAATCCTTTCTGTTCTTGGCCAGTTCCGTGAGTGTAGCGGTGTCTTTAATATTTGTCTACTTCTTTATGTCGTCGAGCCAGATAGTCTTCATTCTTCCCCTTCCCCTACCTCCCTCCATTTTTCCTTCTATTATGAGTCTCAATAAGTCGTACTTATCATATCTAAATAGGTGACCAAAGTAAGCAATTTTTCTACGCTTGACCGTCGCTAAAACTAGGTAGTTATTATGCCTCTCGAAAGTTTAAAATTCAATCTATTGTTAGTAAATGTTAAATAAATTATGTAAATTAAATGAACATTTTGAAAATTAACCCCATTTAATAATTCTTGACCTCAGGCAATATTTCGCTAATCGGGCCACACGTTCAAGTCCGGCTGTGACGTCATTAGTGGAACCGATCGGAGCCGTAACGAGTGGAATCAGAGCGCGAGCAATTTGCCGCAATTGCTCGCAAACATGTCCTCTGGTATCGAGTCTGATAAGGCATTTAGAATGGATTTGATTTTTTTTATAATACAGCTGAAAATGCCGAATTTTCAAAACTTCATAAATATAAGGGCCTCGGCAAGGAGTAAGTTTTGTAACGTTTGGCGTAGAAACTTTAGGTTCATGGGACCCCAGCGCACGCAAATTGTTTGCTGAGATCACGAAACGTCTGGTTGATGTAACTTAAGACCGAAGAGCTGGCGACTTCCTGGCACAACGCATCAGTATTGCGAGACAGCGAGGAAATGCCGCCAGCATCCTCGGTACAATGCCACAAGAGCCAATCTTAGATATAGGTTAGGTTAAGTAGATTAGTTAGATTTGATCTATTGTACATAAATTGTAGTTTTGAAAATACAGGGAGTTACAAAGACAATGATAATGAAACATGAATGATCTATTAATGATTTTGAACTACTTTTACTATGGGACCAAATCTCAAGAAAAAAATCGACTGTCGATGTGCATTGCTTTGGTGTCTATGTAAGACACAGTACTCGTAAGTTGATTTGTGGCGTTGGACCTGCGGTGCCAATATACCAATCATTGCCGTCCAAAAGGTTGATAGACAGCCTCCGTAGCCTAGTTGGTAATTACTCTGCCTACGAAGCTGGAGGTTCCGGGTTCGAATCCCGGCGAGTGCATTTATTTGTGATTTATTTATCACAAATATTTGTTCCTTGGTCATGGCTGTGTATGTATTTAAGTATCTATATGTATCTATCTATTATATATACCGTCGCCTGGTACCCACATCACAAGCCTTAATTGAGCTTACCGTGGGACTAGGTCGATTTGTGTAAGATGTCCCAAGATATTTATTTATTATTATTTATTTATAGACTTCGCTATCGGAAGAGCAATTTGATAATTATCAATTTTCGAGGCATTTCTAGGGATGTTTTTTTTTATAAGTAGGGTACTGTGAGCCACGTGTTGATAATTATGTTATCTGTATATAAATAAGAAGATATTTGATAAAGCTGTTATTTCTGGCGTATTTCAACTTGTTTTTGGGAAAAGCATTAAAATAAGGGTATCCTACGTCCTTTAAATGTTTTTGCCGATTGAAAACCCAAATAACTACTGATGCTAACTATATTCTCGTGCAATTTGCACTATGATATACTCGTAAGGACACATTTTTTTCTTATTAAAAAGTATTACCAGTACCCTATTACCGGTCTCGTATTCCTATTATTTCCTAACCAACACTTGACCAGCACTACCTGTAGTAACTTTCCCGTCCTACTAGGAACTATTATTGTCAACATAATATACTGCCTCAACACATATTTGTTGAGTATATACATATAACCTACAATTGTATTGTGTTTGTGATTGAGCACATTTCAATCATCAGAGTAAATACAATTTCAAGTTGTGATTACTTAGAATACACAGGTCAAATGTTTAGTTAGCAAATGTTGCATCTCTATACATATATATGATTATATGTATATAGCTAACCCTGTATTAGCTATATACATATAATCATGTAAGTCTAATACGGGCGAAGCTCTTAACGGGTGTTAGTTTACGACATAATAAGTACATTCAAATAACTATTACTTAAAATTAGAGCAACAAAATGTTCCATACAAAATACTTCGGCGCGCAATGTAGAGCAACATACACGAGTTAAATGCTCGTTGACAGCTAATTTCAAAAGCAGATGACATGACTGCCATATCAATAATAACAAATGTTCGTAAGTACCTACAATCTACATTGCTGCTTCGATAATCTTAAAAAAATTCTGTAGGGTCATAATTGAGAGTAACTTTAAAAAACCTCGTAATCCATGATTACACTAAAGAATCCCATGCCTGGTTTAATTGATCGCCCGTATTAGATTTACACACTGTATATAGTGTATATCGCTGCCTTAGGGCATTACACGGTTCTATGTCAGCCTCCATAGCCTAGTTGGTAGTGACCCTGCCTACGAAGCTGGAGGTTCCGGGTTCGAATCCCGGCGAGGGCATTATTTGTGTATTTATTTATCACAAATATTTGTTCATTGGTCTTGGCTGTCTATGTATTTAAGTATCTATATGTATCTATCTATTATATATATCGTCACCTAGTATCCACATCACAAGCCTTAATTGAGCTTACCGTGGGACTAGGTTGATTTGTGTAAGATGTCCTAATATATTATTATATATTATTATTATGTTGCACTTTTGTCAACTTGATTTTGTCAACTTGAGTTTAATTCAGCTAAGTCCTGTTGTGTTAGCATGTAAATAATATGACGAAGCTTGTTGCGGATCCCATCATTGATGTGTATGTGATGAAGCCTGTTGCTGATTTATTGTGCGTTTGTTGCCCTCTGACGAAGCCTATGTTGCAGATATGTTTCCGATGTTTAGTGGTTAAAAAAATATTTTTGGTTTTAAATTTATGTAAACTTATGAAATTAAAATACACAAGTACTTGAAATTTGAACATTGTCATATTGACATTTGGTCCAGATTTAATTACTCCGAAAGTGTAAAATGTGCGTCATCCTAGTGGGCACACCACTGCCATTGCCAATCTGCTTGCCTAGCGTGGCGATTATGGGCACTATCACTTAATGTGTCCATAATACGCATAGGAAATAGGAGAGGTCTATGTCCAGCAGTGGACTGGATTGAGCTAATGATGATGTAGGTAAAAGCTACAAGGTCAAGGTCGCGCCAAAAGCGCCATATTATGTAAAATAAGCATTTAAATTAAGACAGATGACCGTCTGAATATAGAGGTATTTTCACTGGCCAGACATTATCGGAAATACGTTCAAGTGAAAAAGCGAATATTCGATAATCGATACGCATTTTAAAAGGTTATTACAATGATTAATTGCTGAAGTTCGAGTACCACGTGTAAGGTCATTAGTCATAATCATAGTCATACAACCGCAAATTAAATTAGAAGGTATTTTAGATCAACAGCATGCTCGTCAAATCTAGGTATGTATAACCACTGTTACTTACAATTACAAACTACCAAAGTTTTCCAAAGTAAATGCATGTGTTATTTATGATAATGATTATTACAAGAAAAAAACAGTACTCAGTAAATCTCTGCCGAGTAAATATAGAAAAGCACAGTCAATTTCCAGTTTAGTGTGTACGAGTATCTACACTTAGAATGCCTCTCAATTTTATTCATGATTACAATAATAAATCCAACGCCTAGTTCAATTTACACGCTGTTTAGCAAATAACCACTGATTGCAAAGAGTAACGGACCGAAAGTTTTAATAATCACCAAATAAAAAAATAAAAAAACGACTTTAACTGATTTCTCCAAGATGCCATCATCAGGCCCCGACTTGGTTCCAACGGGATCATCTCGGAGTTATAACTACTCGACTACTCGTTCAATAAAAAAAAATCGGTGCACGATTCTCGGAGTACTTAACTTTAAATAAAAAAAAAACATCGACTTGTGACCCCCTCCTTTTTTGAAGTCAGTTAAAAATTAAGTTTCGGATTTTACTGTAGATTTGCTTACGATTGATATGTTGCTCAACAGTGTGGACTGTGGACAACATAGTACTTAATAAAATCTTATGTGTAAAAAAATATGATGAAAATTTTTACTCTTCGAGCGCCTGATCTGAGCTAGTGTAAGTAGTGTAGTTACGTAAATATATAATAACAAGCATGGCCGATGTCTTTAAATTGATATTGATTGATTATATAATAAACATCGTTTAAATTTCGCGTCCATCGTTAACGGAACCAATTGGAAACAATAAAACGAGCGGCACCCATTCGCTGCGGCACACTTATTTTATGGACAGACCCATTCGTGTCAGTAGCTTCGTACTGTACTTGCACTTTTTTATTGCACAATTTGAGATTGCCTGGAGGGACAACGTGAAGCTTTTCCCAATTTAGTATTTTCGTATTTTCCAATCTGTCGCTGTTGCATATTTTAGTGAAGAAAACGTATATTTTCTTATTTTATGGACGCTTAACTTAGTAATTCGGACGATAAGCTTTATAGGTACACAGGTCCACCCTCTGTATGCAATGTGGCGTACCCATTGACCCACCGGTGACTTTAGTTCGTCTACGGATCTCCTCATTTCTGATTCGATCACATAGAGAAACTCTGAGTATCTATAGATTGTATATGTATGTATAGCGATGAGTAATCCGTAATATTAATATTCTATACTTCCATGTTTGAAACCAAGCTTCGTTGATCGTCACATCGGTTGTCAAACACTGTTCCACATATCGCGGGGCGTGCGTTATCATTCCAACGCGTCAAGCGTGAAATGTTGTAAGTGACATTTTGCATCAGCGAGTCGTTTGTATGCGTCGTCGTCGACATATACAAATCGGGCTAATTTTGGATGTTTATAGCGGCTGGATTTTCTAGCTTGGTATCGAAATCGGTAAGCGATGAGCCGATGAGGTATCGACGATAGAAACGAACAAAAGACACTCTCGAGTAAATAAATGCGACGCGATGATATTTTATCGTTTCATCACTCGCTCTCTCTTTTATTTCCACGGGAGCGGCTATCTTCCGTCCGTTACTTACGCAGATAGCAGTCTAATGGGACGTTCTAAGTTGCAAAACTGCATATAAAACGATGTTACAACTTCCGTCACCAATTTCATGTAAACAACCA
>JALPQI010023242.1:0-20480 GCA_025490895.1 Thaumatotibia leucotreta
ATATCTGAAGCTTAATGCTGGAAGCAACGTGACAAACCGAAAACAAAACAAATCAAAAACATAATTAAATCTCAAGTATGCTGAAAAGCAAAGTGTGAAAAAAATGCTTGCATTTTTTTATGATAATACATACACCAAAAGCTGACAATCAATCCGCATTTTCTTTAATGTAACAGACAGTTTTAAATGGTGATTGACAGCCAATTACTGTCCAAAAACTGACGCCCGCGCCTCCCGGGTACCTTAATGAACGTTTGACGTCGTATTTGTGTTACCAATTTGAGATCATGCGTACAGACTAAGCTACAACGCAGTGCACGTTTGAGAAACTGTTTTTCTGTTGGAGATTAACAGGTATAATCTTTAGTCTGTGGTGTTTGTCAAGTCTGTACTAGTAGAATAGGTAGTTTCTCAAGTAAGTGTAAATTAGTTGACGGGACCTGGTGTTCGGTGCTGTTGTAATCAAAGACCAAAATCCCGGTGCCTCCATTTGGCACAGGAATTTCTAGTAAAACGAGAGACTGGGCACTTGTGGAAATGTTTAAGGTTCACCGGTCACGTACTAGAGAGTACTTGTAAGTTAGCCATCACGACCCTAAAGTATGTTAAGTCGGTGGATGTAAACGCTGCTTGAACGTAAATTCAGAAGATTTACTAGGTAGCTTTAGGTTTGTCTGTGCATTTTTGATACGTAGCAGCTAGCTGTAGCTATTTAAATAGAACGTAATTATTTAGCTCATGGAATATACATACCTACTCTACACAAATGAATTTCATATTGCAATGGATGATTCTTCTTGTACGGACCATATTCGACGCTTATCATGGATAACGCTGCATCTTAAGACACCACCTTGTCGTAATTTGAATTCTATCAACTAGTTGTTCATGATAAACAACGATATGGGCCTAATTTTATTAGCTATAGGATCAACTTAAATATGGTTTTCGGCAATAAACAATCAACCTAGATTGGACTGATCTTCAAACAGTTTCTCAGATATTTATATTTGTAAACTAACCAACTTCAAAGAAAAAGAGTCTCTTTATTAATTTATTTAAAATTTATTTCACAATAATAAAGTACAAACGGCCGACTTAATGTCTTAAGGCATTCTCTACCAGTCAACCATTGGGCAAAAAGAAAGGTTTGTGTGGTGCAGGCTTTTGTATTCGAAAAAAAAAGAAAATATCTAGTCTGTTAATTTCATGATTCATCATTTCAAATGTTCGTGGCGAAAACTACTCAAATAATTGAAATCCAGGAACAAAAATTTGCAGAAATTGCATCCGTGAGCAAAACAGAATTTTAAACAAGCAAGCAAATTCTGTCGTAAGTATTTAACCTTATAATTGATGTAATTCATATGTGCTAGCTTTTACAAGTGAATGGAATGCCGCGGGCGACTCGGGAAGAGGGAATATTTGAAACGCGGCGCGGCGGCGGATCCGATTCGACAACGATCTACGAAACGGCAAATTAAAAATAATACAAATATAAATATATGGTAGTATTTTTCTTTAGTTTTTTTAAGGGTGCCATAGTAAACTAGGAACCCTTATAGTTTCACCATGTCCGTCTATCCGTCCGCATTATAGCTTAATGGCCGTTAGTACGAGTAGGTAGTAGGGCTGCCATCTCGAATTTTGCCAAACCCGTACAAAGATTTAAAAAACCCGGACATTTGGCGTAAATCGCATTATTTCCCCGGACGAGTCCGAAAATAATATAAAAAAGACTTTTAATTTTCATTCATTTGTTTGCTTTTAATTTCACACATTGTGTAATTTTCAATAAAACAATAACAAAAACAAAACAATTTTTCTTACAAAAAAATAAAATTTGACTTTTTTTTATTACGTAAACAGAGTTATTTAATCAGTCAACTTCTACTATATTAACCAGAAAACGAGCATAAAAACCATAATTCAGGCATAAAACCTAAAGCAACTCTGCTAACAACTATTAGGAGATGTAAATCTAACCAGTCAGTTTAATAATATGTTTTAACTGAATTCCCAGTGTAGCACTAAATAAAGTTAGTGTTTTGTATTTATTAGGTGTTTACTTACTTGTACACAATAATGCCGATGAATACTTAAATTCAATGAGGTGCTTCCTTACATGAAAAGTGTCCGGGTTTTCCCCGGACACTTCTTGAAACCCCCCCGGACGGCCCCAGGACGGCCTACAAACAAGGACAAATCCGGGGAAACCCGGACGGATGGCAGCCCTAGTAGGTAGGTACCTACTAGAAATTACACACATATACATAATTTATTATCACGTCGACAAAGTAGTGAAATAAAATATAGAAAAAAAAAATCGTGTACTAGGCGTAATATGGAGATCATTTTTTTATTTTTTTGTAGTCCTATAGTGTGAGGTATCGTTGAATAGATCTTTTAAAAAGAATAAGGGTGTCAGAAGAAGTTTTTCTACAGCCAATATCTTCAGAGATAACCGCTCCAGAATAAAAATAAATTGATGTCCCTCCCCCCTAACTTTTGATCTGTAGGTCCAAAAAATGTGAAAAGAATCATGAATAGTGGGTTTGAAATAATACTTTAAAGTAAAACTATTTCGAACATAATCACTCCAGCTAGGTACACTGAGCATGGCTTGACATGCTCTTATTTTAAATTAATATTTCTACTCGTATATCATCGGTAGGTACTCCTAGTCTTTCTTCGCCAGGACACTCTGTCCCGGGTTGACTCAGATGTTACATTTGCATTTTTCATGTCCTTATTTATCGTAGCTATCCATGTTTGAAGGGGTACCTCTTCCACTTGTAGGCGCTGGAAACATTTCGAGTACTTGTCGGGTCATGTGTTCGGGTGGACGACGCATTACATGCCCGTACCATCTAAGTCGACCTTCCACTAGCTTTTATTTGATTGGCTTGACTCTGAAGCTACCACAGATGAAGGTATTTCGGATGTGTGCATTGCATCATCAATCTTAAATAAGATAATGGTCAGTAGCACTTTCAATACCTTAGTCGGTCTCGACACCCACGGGAAGAGTGGTGAATAGTATGTTTTATTACTGCCGTCACCTCGCAAAAGACCCAGTAAATAAAATAACATCCAACATACATGACTGATTCCTTCAAACATTGCAAACGCATCCACCCGACGTATCGGGAGACTCGATCGATCTCCAAATGCATCTCAGTATTCTGTTCACTGAACAAAATGATCGTATAGCGACTACGGGACTTGTGTTTTGAAAAATGCCTCCTTTAGAATCATATATGCAAGACAATAACACACAATTTGTTTTGATAAACTGTGTTTGTCTATTTACGCATTTTTTACGTTTATAGTGACATAGGTAGGGTACTCTTTTTAGGCAAACCGTTACTCTAGCAGAATAACCTACTTGAAAAATATTTTTAACCGATGAAATAAAACTATGAAAACGGATAAACTCGCGTATATTAACTAATTTTAACTTCATTCCGACGTTTCGAACACTTTACAGGGTTCGTGGTCTGCGCATGGTGGCAGGGTGGTGTCATCCGCAGACCACGAACCCTGTAAAGTGTTCGAAACGTTGGAATGAAGTTAAAATTAGTTAATATACGCGAGTTTATCCGTTTTCATAGTTTTATTTCATGAGTAATCCTCGCGGTAACCGAAGAAAATATTATTTTTAACTGACATAAATAAAGACTTTTTTTCTACGTGTGTTACTCGATATCACAAAGGATCGCGAAAAAAATTTTTTTTTTTTTTTATTATTTCGAATATATAGAAGGAAACCACAACTAAAGACTAAATATTTTTGTATTAAATACAAAGTGAAAATGCCTTCACTGGGCACCCCAAAATTACGGGACATAAACGGAAAGTACCTACTTTAAATATCGTAGTTAGGATATTTTGTTGAAAAAAACTGAATGTTAGTTTAAAAGTTACATTATAATTCAGCGTTCACAGATTTTCTAAAATGTATTTGCCTCGTCTAGGAATCGTTATCGTACCCAGTCAATTATGAAAAGTGGAAAAAAATACCTGATTTTATGATGACAATCGAAAGTATTCACCTATGTAAAGAAATATTTTTTCTTAATGAATATAGTCCCTCAGAAGAACGGTAAAATGACTAAAATTAATTACTAAAGTTGAAAGAAAAGTATGTTCATTTCATACCTCTAAAAATTTCGAACCCATTGGCAGTCACCCGTAGGCCACGAAACCGTGTTTGAAACGTCAGGATATAGTTAAATACCTACATATAATTAAAATATGCAATAATAATCCGTTATAATAGGTTGATATATTATATTGTTGTAATAGAATGAAATATCATTCTAATAATATTATGCCAAATAGAAGTCACCCGATTTTAAAATGCCACCTCTAGAATTCTAACATTGGAGCAACGTACCGCATCAAAGGCGCTCTTTTCCGCTCTTGGACCAATTTATCGGAATGAAGGGCCATAATATAATGGGATTCTGTGGCTGCATTCGTGCTCAATAAATGCTCGACATGCAGCCTTCTAATTTAGAAATTATTTCGCTTTTGAAAAGGAATGAGGGAAATAAAATGGCCTGTTAAACATTTTTCTCAAACATGCAATGAAATAGGTATATTAGGTATTGTCTTTACATTCCTTAAAATAAACTCGGAAGTATCGCTTTTAGGGCAGATTTTAGGCCTAGGCCTGCAAAGTAACATTTTTTTTGAATTCCGACAACATTGTCATTTTTTTGTATTTATTTATATGTTTGAGAACTAAAAGCCAAACAAATATTCTCCAAATACCATGAAAGTACACCAAGAATCGAATATTATAAATGCTAGGGCGTCCCCCGTAAGCGACGGTCAGAGGCTATCACATATGAAAGGAACTGTTAGGGCGTACCCTGTAAGCGACGGCCGACACTGTGCAAACAAACTGCGCATAGCTACATGGAATATTGGTTCCCTGACCGGACGTAGCCAGGAATTGGCGGAAACCCTACATAGACGAAATATCAATGTTTGCTGTATACAAGAACTTAAATGGAAGGGCTCTAAATCCCGTGATATCGGCAAGGGTTATCAGCTTGTATACAGTGGTGCAACAACTAGTAGAAACGGAGTTGGCATTGTCCTGGATGATACTCTGAAGCAGCGACTCATAAACGTGAACAGAATTAGCGACAGATTGATGAGCATCAAACTGGCACTAGATAGCAGACCTGCTTTGAACATCATTTCGGTTTATGCCCCACAGATTGGTTGCAGTCCAAGTGAGAAGGAGGAGTTCTGGAGCGATCTAGAAGATCTTTTGCAGTCTTTGCCCAGGGAGGAGGGACGGACGCTGGAGATCTTAACGGTCATGTGGGACAAATGGCACCGCAAAATTCAAATATTCACGGTAATCATGGCAACGGGACCATTAATAGTCAAAGCAACACCATACTGGAACTGGCAACTCAGTTTGATCTTCCTATAGTGAACACGTATTTCAAGAAGAAAGAAGAACATTTGATCACTTATAAGAGTGGAGAGAAGAACACTCAAATAGACTACTTTCTCTGTAGCCGATCCCTTTTTAAGTATGTGAAGGACTGCAAGGTTATCCCTGGAGAGCCTTTAACCACTCAACATAGAATTTTGGTAGCCTGCCTGACCATACCTAAATGGCTCGGGAAACGAAAACATCAAAAAACCCAGCCACGAATAAAGTGGCAAGAGCTATCGAACCCTGGAAGTAGCGTATTTAAAGAAAAGGCCATAGAATATTTAAATAACCATTGTAATTGCTTTGCATCAGATAATACTACGAAAATCTGGCTAAACTTCCACAACTTCATCATTAGCAATGCTAAGGCATATCTGGGCTTATCAAAAGGGCTATTGAAAACAGATAAAGATCCGAAATGGTGGAATGAAAATGTAAGGCAATCTCTGGCTGAGAAAAGGCGGGCATTTAAAGTTTGGCAAAGAACTGGATTGGACTGCGATAAATTTGTATACAAAACGCTTAAAAAACAGACGAAGAAAATAGTTGCTACCACTAAAGCCACCGCCCATAATAACTTTTATAAAAAACTTGAAGATGCTGCGACGGCAACTGAGATATTCAAGTTGGCCAAACATCGCAACAACGCTACTAAGGATATCCACCACAACAAATACATCAAGGATAACTCTGGGCAGCTCTTGACTTCCGATGCGGATATTAACCGTAGGTGGTTAGAGTATTATCACCAACTACTGAACAAAGAATTTCCACATGAAGAGCTCACACCGTTCTCACCTATTGCGGGGCCTGTCCAAATGATTTCAGTGAAAGAAACCCAAGCCGCCATATCTAAAATGAAGAACAGAAAAGCTACTGGCCCCGATGAAATACCAATAGAATTGTGGAAAAAGACTGGACTGGTAGGAGTACAATGGCTGACGATGCTCTTTAACAAAATACTAGTTAGCAAATGCATACCAGACATGTGGAGATCCAGCAACCTCATACCATTCTACAAGAATAAAGGGGATGTTGCCAACTGCGGTAACTACCGTGGCATTAAGCTAACATCGCATACCTTGAAATTGTGGGAAGGTATAATTATTGCACGACTTAAAGAATTGATTAAGATCACCCCAAATCAATGCGGATTTACCAGCGGAGTAGGCACAACCGATGCAATTCACACAATCAAGGTCCTAATCGAGAAAAACAAATCAAGGAGGCAGGACTTGCACATGGTGTTCATTGATCTTGAAAAGGCCTTCGATCGCGTGCCACGAGATCTGATTTGGCAGGCTTTGAGAGCGCAACACATTCCAGAGTATTATATAGCCGTTATACAAGACATGTACCGGAATATAATAACTCGTGTCATAAGCCCCGCAGGCGTCACCGAGGACTTCGAAGTGAAGGTTGGAGTACACCAAGGCTCGGCACTAAGCCCCTTACTATTTAACATAGTAATGGATTACATCACTAAAGATCTACAGAAACCGGCACCATGGACACTTTTATACGCCGATGATATAGTGTTAGTTGCGGAAACTCTACAGATCGTACAAACCGACCTAAATGCTTGGGTAATGGCCTTGGAAAGTAAGGGGTTGAAAATCAGTCGTGAAAAAACAGAATACATGTTCTGCCATTTATCGAACGCAAGACCGAGTACCGTTGCAGTACCGAATATCGATGGAGTCCCGATAAAGAGGGTGGAATCCTTTAAGTATCTGGGTTCTATAGTTTCACAACAAACCACCGCAGAGAAGGACATACAACATCGGATATCATCCGCCTGGCTGCAATGGAGATCACTCTCTGGTGTTTTGTGTGATCCCCGAATGCCTTTAAAAATTAAAGGCCAGATCTACAAGCAAGCCGTGAGACCAACGTTGCTTTACGGTTCAGAATGCTGGGCTGTAAGGCAATCGGACGAGCAAAAACTTCACACTACCGAGATGAAGATGCTTCGGTGGGCAGGTGGTGTCACAAGGCTGGATAAAGTGCGAAACATTCACATTCGGGGATCATTCAAGGTTGCTTGCATCGCTGACAAAATGAAAGAAGGCCGACTACGGTGGTATGGGCACGTCATGAGACGAGATCATACGCACATGACAAGATCAGTACTGGACATGCAGGACGGTGCTCGAGGCCGAGGTCGACCGCCGACAACATGGATGAGCACTGTGACAAAAGATATGATAGCGGCAGGCATTGATAGGAGTATGACAGCGGATAGGATAAAGTGGCGAAATGGTATAAGGAGGGCCGACCCCAATTAAATATGGGAATAATAATGGCCAGGAAGAAGAAGATTTATATGTTTGAGAAAAGCACTATACATACATGCCTCGGCGTGAAAACGGATTCCCGGCCTCGTTACCTATCTGTTATGGCCAACTTGGCTGGAAATCCTCATTTCCCGGTCTCTGATGTAATGTACTATTTTAGGTCATGAGTAGGGTTCATTGAGCGTTATAATTATGGTTATGATCACTTTTCATGTGACCGTAGTAAGCAAGGAAGCCTTATAGTTTCACCACAAACATCTTTCTGTATTTCCGTCAGTTTTTCTGTCCACAGTATAGCTCAAAGGCCTTTAGTCGAGTTTTTGAATAACTGCGGAACCTTAAGCATGGCCCGACATACTCTTGACGGGGTTTTGTTACTGTGATGTAAATTCAGATTATGCTTTTCGTAGAATTCTGCATGACTACAATAATAATTGGATTTGTCGACTTTTACGTAACCTTGTTCTGCGTATTTCAGTACACAATTCTTTATATTATTACTGTACAATTGAAACGAAATACTATTCAAGAGTTTTAGTTTTTAATTGATGTAGGGTCGATGTAAAATTATAATATAAAATTACGGTTCAGATGCCAAAAATATATTTACACCACTTTAATATTAAGACAATAAAGTCAAACTTATTTTTGGACTTGAAGCGCATTTTTTTTTAATTAAAAATGTCTATTAAGCTGTAGATAGTAAGTTTTAAGGATTTCTTAGCTTACAATTTATCTTATTTAATAGTCACAGTTTATCTAATATTATTAATGACACAATGTGTGTAACCTTTAATGACCACTGCCAATTCATGTGTTCAAATATAATATTCATACAGGGTGTAAGTCTAATACGGGCGAAGCTCTTAACCGGTTAGTTTACGACATAATAAGTACATTCAAATAACTTTTACTTAAAATTAGAGCAACAAAATTTTCTACACAAAATAATTCGGCACGCAATGTAGAGCTTGAGCAGAGTGTTTAACGTATGCTACGCGTATGTTACGCGAGTTAAACACTCGTTGAAAGCTAATTTCAAAAGCCAACTGCCATATCAACAATAACAAATGTTCGTACCTACATTGCCGCTCCGATAATCTTTAAAAAAATCTGTGGGGTCATAATTAAGAGTAACTTAAAAAGAACCTTGTAATCCATGATTACACTAATGAATCCCATGCCTGGTTTAATTAATCGCCCGTTTTAGATTTACACACTGTATAAAAATACACAAATATATAATCATGCATCTATTGCACCTCATTAGAACGTTGTACCCTATTTATTCGCCACATAATGTATGTGTATATGTAATCGATGTACCTATGTGTTACAGCATACAAAACTATCCCTAACTTGACCTCAAAACCAGTTAGTAATTCCACTGAACTAACAGTTCAAAGGGATGGCTAGCACACCGGCATGCGAGCCTAATTGCCCGCTCACTCAGGTACGCTAATGTGGCACATACCGGAATCACCGAGAAAACATAACGGTTCATTACACAAAGCAGAGCAAATACTACATTATTTTATTTCTCACCGTCTCCAGAGATACACGCACAAAATGCTGCTCGCGCTAATCCTTTTGAATTTCCTCGCGTGTTCCGAGGCACACAGATATAAAAGGTACCTCGTATATCCTGACGGAGGACCTGCCCGGGCTCAGGTTGGTACAAATACCTTTCCTTACACGAATTCGTTCATGCAAATTTACATAACGTAGCTGATTTAACTTGGGCAAATGATGTTTTCTTTGCACACCGGATCGGGCTTAACGAACCAGTGTTTTTTCTTGTTGGTGAATTTAAATGCAATTAAGTTGCTCGCTTTGGCCTGCTTTTTGAAGTGCGAGGAATTTGTTTAGTCGAGGTTTTTTCAACATTGCCTCGTTTAATTCTTCACGTGGTTCTGTTGGCATGTTTAATTTGATCTGATTGAATAAAAGTGTTACACGATAAAAATGCTGGTCTATTTGTCTAATTATGGCATTTTCATTATTTTCTTGGATTACCGCAATAGTTATTCATGTAATAAAGCTACATTTACTAATTATGCCGCACATAATAATTTATTTGTTTTAACTTGTATAGCTTTCAAGTGTCTTTTAATTAATTTGTATATGTAGGTCTAAACATACTAAATTACATTACAACATTTAAATCCATCATTACAGACCTGCAATCTCTTACACGGTAGTATATATTTTATACCATTCCTTTTAAAATACCAATCCTTCTAATATTTTCAAAATACAATGAAACCAACCTTGACGAAACATTTTATTCGTCATCTATAATTAGCAAGATTTATTATGTTAATAATAAATCAAAGAATGAACGATACATAAACGCAATTAATTAGGCCAATCACCATAATCATGTCACCCGCAATATTCCGATCCCCAAGGGCTGCCATCCATCCATCGACAATCTGGATATCATTACGTCATCATCGAATATATCTAATTTCATAAGTGCCTCCTTAAGGGCGGAAACAATGGCGTTTCTTATGAAAAGCACTTCAGAATAAGGACCGATATAGCCTACTGTTTTAAGATTGTTTTCGCTTTTGTATCTTTTAACATTTTTCTTTGCATAAATATCTTTTTAGGGTAAGCGTGCTCGACTGTTTACTTGTTAAAGTAGGGCAAGTTTTTGTAATAACGGAAAGCTGTTTAGAAATGGTCTTATTGAGGCTATAGTCTAATTGGAGCTTCTTGTTAAAGTACTTTATTCAGGTTAAATGTTTCAAGAAAGTTCTATTTTTAATATTCAGTACAAAAAATATTACAAATGAAAGATTTGTAAGTATTAAATGTCGTATTACAAGGAAAAATTACAGAATTTAGTGATGCCTAAACCTGAGGCAAAGGTTTAAATCCCACCTCAGGCTTTGGTAAACCCGGTATTTTTTCTTTGGTACAGTCAAGTGTAAAAATAAGTTTTGAAAGAATCCGCTCATAAATATGTTACGAAGTTCTTATTACACAGAATTAGAGTGCACTGGGACATAATTTTGAACATTTTTGTGTACACCTTATTTTGTCTTTGACTGTATATATTTATATACATAGTAGTGTTACTACTTAAAAAACTCAGTTCAAAAATATTTAATAAAACAATTTGAGTTGTTTTCATAAAAATATAAAGATTTCTCATAAATTGTTAGCTGATATTCTTGTTGTGAGGTGACCTGGTCATAGACACTTGAAATATTTTATTTTATTTCTGTTACGAGTGTTTACTGAAATAGTGCAACATGGAAAGCAGTTATCATAAATTAAATATGTAGACCCATTAAATGTGTTTTTTTTTTGTTTTCAATTAATTCATTCATATCTAATGAAACGAAATAAAAACAAGGGAATTACTTATACAGAACAACTATCCACGTTACATCGTATGAAGTAAACATAATTTATGACGATCTGGAAAAATGTATTAATTAGAATCATATTGATTTGTAACGATTTTTTTACAGTTCATCATCGGTTTGGGTGTACCAGTAGACCTCAAAGAGCAGGCAGTCACTGTCGGAACTGTCATCAAATTTCAATATGATCTCCCCACAAACAGTACTGAGTACACTAGCAGAATCTACGGATTTGCCAATACCGTATCTAGAGATATGGATGGAGATACCAATGCTGAAGCTGAAAACAAAGAAGATTCAGAATCTAGACAAATAGCAACTACCGATAATGATAGTCAAGAAGATCCTAAAGAAGATACCTTAGTTGATATTACTTTCAATGACAGAAGAAAACGAGAATTGATACTTTCTGAAGGAGGTGCAATACCAGATAATGAGTTAACTTTAGATGAAGCTATTCGACGACAGGAGCTTATAGATATGAAAGCGAGGGAAGAAGAGGAAGAAAAAGAACCACAGAGGATGAACAGATTTGATTTCTACAAAATCATAGAACAGATGTCTTCCAGGTGAGTTTTTGCTAGCATTTCGGGTTAAATAACTGTTCCTTTCAATAAAACCGTATTTGAGTAACGCAATTGACACTTTCACGTGCTAATCGCATACATTTTTAGAGTGAATACTGTGAACAGTTACAAACAATTGTGTCGATTGCATTTTTGGCAAATTGTAGAAAGCCTTGGCATTTTCAATATCAGTAAAATGAGATTACCAAAAAATCTTAAAATAAATAAAATTTGTCTTATATTGTTTCACTAATTTCGTATGAAAAAATATCAATTTACTTAATAAGGTAAAGAAACATTTTGCACCAGCACTGTTTCAAACAGTAGGTAAATCATTAGAGGCTGAACTAAAATACGTTTTATAGAATATGTCATTTGAACTTTTTTTGGTGAGATGATTCGTTTTTACTTTCTTTTCGTATAAGTAAAATGTCACACTCGTCACTTCAGAATAAACTAGATGCTTTGAATACACCCATTAATTATTCGTCTTTGCTATATAAACACCGTGCAGGTTTTAGCTTTGCTTTTTATATCCTGTTTTTTATAATGCTACCACATAAAATACATTCCTCTATTGCGTCAGGTACGGGTACTCGGGGCGGCCATGTCTGCTCCGCACAATCTGCGAAGCGGCTGAGATTCCGTTTACACACGAGCACGGATTGCTGGGAGAAATAGCGCACATACTGTTCACGTGAGTATAAAATGTACTAAAAAACCTTACAATGACGTAGATGTGGGGTTGAATCTCAAGATTTTGATGATGATTTTGCTATTATTCTTTAGTACACTAAAATTGAAAGAAAACAAACTTAGAGTCTTAGTAGCGATAAGTTGAATCACATGTAATTACCTATATGCAAATGTCAGATACAAAATATTGCTTTGCTAGTCCAGTAAGTATACAAATTATACATAACCTAATTTATTCAAAGGTACTTTTTCGTAACAAGTATAGAAAAAAAACACATTTTTTATTTTGTAGACATGTTTTCTGGCATATAACAAATAAAATGCCAAAAAATAAAAACTAAAATGAATCGTGATTTAATACTTATTTTTCCGTCGAGGAGCATACCTACATGAAACATTTTTTTCCTAAATTTATACATCAGAGTTAGGCAAAAAGTAATATCATTACTCCTGTAACTACTTCTGGTAATTTATATTTGCTGCTGGGAAAAGTAATCGGAAGGAGTAATTTAATTACATTTTTACCAACTCTGATGTACACGCACGTTACCGACACTCTAAAAACTTCTAAAGTCCATTTTTGTAGAACCAAATACTGTACTCCCTTGAGAAAACCTTTGGGTAGTTCATTTCATAGCCGAAGCTTACGCCCGGACATTATTTGTAATCCTTCTGCAACAGTGTGAGAATTCCTTCATTGCTGGAGGCGAGCCCAGTGGTCGATAATTAAAAATAAGTTTTATCATCATTACATACATCGTCAGCCTATTTTATCCCACTGCTGGAAGTAGGCCTCTCCTAACTATGCATATACGCATTAGGAGACGTAAATACCCATAAATACTACACTGGGTAAGCAGATTGGCGATCTTAGTAATGTGTCCATTATGATGGCTGCCCATCATCAATCTTTTATCAAATGATGGTCAGTGATACTTCCCTTAGTCGGCTCTTACGACACCCACGGGAGGAGTAAAGCTGGGATAGTGACTAATGTATTTTTACTGCCGTCACTACACGGCCAAGCTTTTTCTATTTGTACTGGTCTTATGGCCACATTTCATTTCATTTCATTTCATTTCATTTCAGGCCTTCCACCACAACAGACGAGCTGTCCCACCACACTGACAACGAGTACCACGCGGCGGAGCGACTTGGGAGAAGTGCTGACGGCAACTGTGAATCGCTGTTCCCCGAGTGCGAGACTTCAATACTGGAGACATTTACTGAGATAGGAGTGGACACGATGCATAAATTTGGGCTGTACTAAAAAATATACATTTCTAAGACTTTTTGTTTTATTTTTCTCTCAGTCCATGCCTCTGTTTAACTGTAGAACGATTGGCAATCGAAGAACCAGATCGAAGATAACGACATCCCAAGAAGGGCCCCCATCGGTGCAACGTGCATCACATCAACGCTCTCCCTCAACGACATAACCCTTCGTCCTATTTTCCTATATCGGCTTAAGGTTGCATAGTCGGTCGATTCTAAACTTCCTTCCCACCCCGGCCCCCTCTGGTATGCCGGCTTGTCCGGAGCAGGCTTGTTCCCGGCTGGGTGTGGTGCCTATGTTCATGCTCATGTTCAGTCCAAGCGTCTGTTTAACTTACACGTTCTTGGTTTCCATCTCTGCTAAATATTATCAGATCTTTGAGGTATCCCCCACCCTTATGTCTATCTTTCACTTCCTGTCTGTCAATCAGTCCATCTGTCTTGGTGTATCTGTCTCCGTCTGCTTGTCCTATCACACAGATGAGTACCATTTTTAATATAGATGTATTATTTTATTTCCGTTTATTTGTGTGTACACTTAATAAATTTGGAATTGCTTAGTAAAGGACTATGCGTCAAAATTGACCAAAATCCAACAGAGCTAGGAGTATTGTCATTATAAGGTCTGCTTAAGTACATTATTTCATCCTTTAGGTGCAAAGTTGAATTCTATTGTATAATTTTACAGTAAGGCATGCTGCCAGTATTCTCTAAGAAAATCACCGTCGTCCAGACACCAATGAGCATTATTATTTACTCTGACTACATAACAAATATCTGAGTTTTGCAATGGAATTAAACACAGCGCTCAAAAATTAAATGGAATTAATGTAAATACCCACTTAATGAAACAATTTTTTGCTCGGTTGGTTTTAGGTTCACTTTCCAAACAACGTGGCCTATTGTCAGGGATAGTACAATACCGCGTAACTAACACATGCAGATAAAGATTAGATTCCATAGAAGTATGTTTGAAATAAGAATCTTATTGACATGACTAGGGTTAGGATTTTGGTGGCATTTATGGAACAGAGAGTAGTGGAGTCGATGTTACAAATTTATTTACTTGAATAAATGATTAACTTATAAAATAATAACGAAATAGTGTTTAGTTTAAGCTGGATTTATCAATGAATTTAAATAAATAACATGAATTTTATTTTTGAGAATCTAGAAAAATATTAGTTTTCAATAAAAACGTTGATAAATGAGAATTATATTTATTTGATTTTCAAGGTTCTAGTTTTCTCGAAGCCCATAAATATTATATAATTAGCATTAGCTATATATATTATAAAAAAATGATTGAACTTCATTTCATAGGTAGTCAAATATTAATACAATTCAATTATTTAATACTTAAAATGGGCGAAACCTTATTAAAAAGAATATATGTATTTATGTATTATTTTTGACTAATTAATTATTCAATCAATCAAAGGGCCAATCTTAGATATAGGTTAGGTTAAGTAGATTAGTTAGATTTAATCTATGTACATAAATTGTAGTTCTGAAAATAAATATATTGAAAAAAAAAAAATCATAAAAAAATTCAGCAACGACTCCATTGTTCTCGGTTCACCTAATGCCACCAAAATTCCTAACCCTAGACATGACATGTGTTAGATACGCTGTATTGCATTATCCCCGACGCTATGATCCTTTGGATTTTCAATTTTCTTACGGCAAGTGTCACAATCCCGTAATAAATATACCTGTCAGATAAAGTATCACTATCCTTTTCCCCAAGCTTATAAAAGAAAAGAACAGTTAAGATTGACCTGACAGATATATTTTCTCAGATTCGGTGATCGCTCAGTTACCCTGGCAGTCTGGTTTCATATAAACATGGCGCACAGGCAACCTATACAAGCTCAAGCTGCGCTTAAAAATCTTCACTAAACTACACCGGATGCGTATGCGTGGCGTGCACGTTGTAGCGAATGAAATGCCATACTAGATGGCACACCGTTTGTTGGTCACACGCACGTGCACACCACGCAAACGGCGGTTATTTGCGAATCGTCTAGAACGCAAAATGACAAGTGTATTGTTTTGCCTGCATTTGACCGTCGAGCATTATGCCAAAACCTTAGATCGACTTGAAAGCAAATTACCCAACACGCAGAACGACAAGAACGCATTTTGCCTACTTTTGTCTTTTGTTTTTGCGAGTACAGTCACAAACAGTCACTAGGTATAGGTAGGTTAGGTTCGTTAGGTATCTACAAATGGCCGAAGGCCAAACTGCACAGAATAGGAGCCCCGCGCTAGCGGGGCTCCGTCGATATCGCCTTAAAGTTATGATAAAACGGAAAATATACTGTAGACGTTTTGCGTTGTAGACCAGTTGCTACTAACTCTTTGTATGCAAAAAATATATTTTCAACTTATTATCTGAAAAGGAATCATCAATATTGATGATTAATAACTAATGACCCACGCCATCTGGTTCATCTCTTGATTCTGTATCATTAAACTTTTGCACTCAACTGTTCAGACATTTTGCGTTTTAGTCATAGTGCTATGAAGGCAGTATACGAAGCAGGCATTTTGCTTTTTAGTCAATTTGAGATTGCACGTTGGGTTAAACTGCAGTTTAGGCAAAACAACAAACTAGTAATTTTGCGTTCTAGACGATCCGCGAATAACCCGCAAATGGTGTGCCTTTTAATATGATATTTTCATACGCTACAACGTGCGCGCTACCAACACGCGCACGTGCACCTGCTGCACAGGCATTCGGCTTAATGGCTCCCACATAAAGCACTCGGTCCCCTTTCCGGGATGGTATGTCGATGATTGAAATTGCCATGTTGATTGCCAAACTGCGATAAGCAGACGGCAGAAGAAGAAAAAGAACTGTAATCAAATAAAACAAATGGATTCAAATTACGTTTAATTTTATAAAAATACGAAATATGGCACACACCAACCATCACCATCAGATATTGTCCATTGACAAACACGACAATGCAATACATCCTCAGCGACAATACAAAGTCACGAATTTTATCCAATTAACTAATTTTTTACCATTATTTTCATGGATCATGATGAGTTGCAAGCGTTGCGTCAAACAGGGGAGACACTATGCTGCTATTAAATTAAATTATATTAATTCTACTAGGGAAATGCGTCCAATATCCAGATAGTAAAGAAGCGCTGTATTGTTAAGAGACGACTTGTAAGTAGCATCTGGGTCTAACGCAAACCCATGTTCGGAGTCTTTCCGGTGGACAATCTAAAAGATAAGGCCTATAAAGCTTGATTTTGAAAACCTAATCTTCATTAAGACGTACTCCTTTTTCATTTCGTTGTATGATAAAAATAATTACAACCTGTCCACAGGATGTTAACTATCGACCACAGGAAAGAAAAAGTGCGTGTTCAGCTGAACTGTAGAGCCCCTCTTTCCTGTGGCTTGGTAAGCAACTGGTAGGAGTGTTGTCGTGATTTTTATCATACAATTCAATAGGAAATTTTAGGAAATTTTAAATTAGGCCTTTAAATGACAATAAGGGTTTAATAAGAAAATTAACTCTCATAGCCCTTAACTTTTAAAATGTCCACCGGAAAGACTCATAACATGATTTTAAATTTGACCCATCTGTGCGTCTATCAACAAGTCAGCATTTCAGCAATCGGGAAAAATCCTTCGAATATATTGTTAGAGTAATATTTAGATCATTTAATGTGCAATTTGAAGTATTGAGTAAAATATACCAAAAAAAGTACAGTCCGTGAATTGTTAGAAAAACCTTTGGTTTTTACCTGTCTCGTTCGCTCTTTTTGCATACCTATATGAGGTGAGCGAGACAGGTATAGAACTAAAGGTTTTTCTAACACCTTACGGACTGTAGCTAATACGTGAGCCATTTTATTTTCAAAGTTGTACCACCACTTGTCTTGTACATAACATAGATATTTTTTATATGATTTTACTTAGAATCGTGAGCTCTTTTGATCCTACTACTACGAGAAACATTTTGTCCCAAAATTTACATACATTTTTCGAACTTTTCGTTCCCAGGAGGAAGTTCGTTCGAAGGGGAGAAAACCTTGGAACAATAGTTTTCTCCAATGAAGAACGAAAGAGCTCGCGAGTGATGAGTGCAAATCATAGTAAAAGTTCCAAATCCAAAAATGTGGGGGTTAGCGATAGCTGCTACCTTTCAGCTACCACGAAGAATCCTCAGCTAAGGCGTATCAAACACTTTAGTAAACAGATCGAGAAGAGAAACAGAAGCGCAGTGGAAAATTCTGGAACAGTCTCGAAGGTTCTGGCCGTGACGGAAGGCTTGCACGTATGGAGATGCCTCGTCGCACGGGTGATCTGCGATATCGTTTGTGGGGCTGAAATACAAACACAAAGATTGAATTGTAAAATAATCATAGACGTGTGTTTACGACAAACGGGTCTTAATCGCGTAAACTTACGTTTTAGTAGATTATATGCCAAGGCCGTTTAACTGGGAAACGTCTCGGATGACGTGTAATTGTAGGCCGAGGCGAAGCTGAGGCCGACAAACGTGTGATCCGAGGCTTTCCCACTTAACCGCCGAGGTGTGTATACTATTTTTCTGCTCAACGGAGCCAGCAGGTGGCAAATTAGCTTAGCGCAGCGGCCGGAAATGTGCTGTTTGCAGGCCGGAGGGCAGAAAAATGTATTATTATCCTGACGTTTTGGGCATGACGTTACAGGCAGACTGACGATTACGATTTACGCGATTAAGACCCGTATGTCGTTAAAATATGAGTGATAGTCGTTGAAATTTAAATCAATACAGAGACGTGTAGTTGGACTAGCGATATACCGACAAAAAGTTTCCAAAACTGAGAATAATATTCTCATTAAAATTGCCAGTAATTTTAGGCAATTATGAGACTGTTCTGTAACTTATGTACATTTCTAAGTTGGACTCAAGTCTATCCTAAAATTGCGCTGCGTTCAAGACCGTCGGATGGGTAGCAGCATTGTTAAAAATACAGTATACTTAATTTCTTATACGATTGAGATTTGCCAACATACCTGGGAGAATATTCAGCGTTTTTACGGCGTTTTTATTTCTTCATTATCGTCTCAGCAAATATTATTACAAGAGGTGACCCTAAAGGTAACCTTGTAGTAAAACACTTTATTGTACAAAAATTATAGAAAAGTACCTACACGAAAAAACAAGACAATCGTACAAAGGTGAGATTATCCATGTAAGGGATCTCTTCCAGCTAACCTTTAATGTATTAGTTTAATGTAAACGTAATTCAGTAACTGTCAATTAAGTATCAAGTATTATAATACTAATTAATATGATTTTTTTCGCGATTTATTTGTTTTTTCTATAGTGAAAGTTCCTCAGCGCGACCATTTCTACGAGTGCTTAGACAAGTTGCCAATCGTTAACGTTTAATCGTCAATCGTAAACGAAAGGCAGCTATCCTTCTTTGTCGCACTAATATGAAAGAGTGACAGAGAGGGAAAACTACGATACGCTACTAAACGTTAGCGATTGGCAACTTGGCTAAGCATCCAGTTCACTCTTATCGCATCAAGTTACATATTACAATTTCGCTGTTTGCCTTTCTAACGCACGCACAATATATCGTCGGTTGTCATATGAATTAATGTAACCACCAAAATGACGAAATTGAGTATTACCGTTCGAATTCCTTCTCTATCGAACGGTGTATATAAAATATTGATATCCAGAAAAAAAAGTCGAATATGATAACAAAAACTTTACCATTTTTTAGGTTTCTACGTTTTTTATTAACGTATGTAAAGGTTACAAAAAATCATAGACAATATTTTGACGTAATTAAAAATTTGTAAATACAAAATAAATGTCCTTTCCCGTCGTATTCCCCATACTTTTATAAATGTAAGCGCCATTTGTATTGTATGGCATAAGTAATTCGGTTTCAATTTGTGAGTTACACTAAATTACAAAATCCACTTTTGATGATTTTCATTAAATTATGAACGTATCTCCAGATAAAAAAAAAAATAACGCAAGCACCAGCCATTTCCTGAACTACAACTATGATCTTGATCGCAGTTAGTAACTGTGTGTCAAATAGATCTCTCAAAAATAAAACAAACAAGATAAACATCATTTCAATAGGATAATAGATGTTATAGAGAGATAGATGGAGAGATAATATGCTTTATAAATGTCAAATTTGTTTTTGTGCCCCCCCCGAAAAGTCGTCATTTGGTGGTTACATTAATTAATATTACAACTGACGATATTGGCTATAAAGAGAGGCAAACAGCAAAATTGTAAATTGTAACTTTATAAAACGCGAACCAGGGTGACATCTGTCCCTGTGTTTGCCAACACGAAGTTACTTACTTGAGTATGTAGCTGCTAATCTCATGAAGAAGATCATCATCATGGTCAGTGTGGAGCGGCTCGGCTCCCAGCTGGCACAGGGTCTTCAGCACGCAAGCTGTGCCATTGTGACCGTAGCTGGAACACAATGTTGCTACTATTAACATTATCTGTAGGTAAATGTGCTACCGCCGTGTGATGACGGCAGTATACATTTGTCACCACCCAACTCCTCCTGCGGGTGTTGTAAGAGTCGACTAAGGGATTGAAGTGCCACTGACCATTCTACAAGATTGATGATGGGCAGCAGCGTCATCCTAGTGGACACATTACTGCGATCGCCAATCCGCTTGCCCAGCGTGGCGATTATGGGTATTTACCTCCTAATGCGTCTATACGCATAGTTAATAGGAGAGGCCTACGTCCAGTAGTGGACTAACATAGGCAGATGATAAATTAATATATCCTGC